>PVKU01005794.1:0-116184 GCA_004027475.1 Anoura caudifer
TCCTCCCATCTCTGTTGGTTCCCCATGCATCTTTCTTCATTTCATTTATTGTAGCCTTCATTTTTTCATCTAATTTGTGAGCAAAATCAACCAATTCTGTAAGCATCCTGATTACCAGGGTTTTGAATTGTGCATCTGATAGGTTGGCAATCTCTTCATCGCTTAGATAAATTGGCTCTGGGGCTTTGATTTGTTCTCCAGTTTGAGCATTTTCATTTCTGGGTTTTTTTTTGTTTGTTTGTTTGTTTGTTTTGTCTAGTCGCGGCTGTTATGTAGTGAGGGGTGGAGCCTCAGGTGTTCCCCAGGGCGGGGACAGCCCAGTTGCTGGGTAGTGACGCTGTATGTGGGGGCGGGGTCCGAGAGGAGATAATGGCGGTTGCTTTACTCACTCTCAGATTCCAGTTCCTTTCACCGCTTCCCCTTTGCCTGGATTATCTGCACGTGAATGTGGGACCACCCGGTCAGCCAGCCACCTTGTGCGGCCTCACTGGTTCTGCACAGTTGCTGCCCCATGCCCGGGGTCTGCTAGTCGCTGCCTGTGCACCTGGGGGCTGCCAGCCGCTGCTGCCTGCATGTGTGGTCCACACCTCCGCTTTTTCCTGCTGTGACTCCGCCCCTCTTACCGGTCTGGATGAATCGTTGTTGGACCTCCAAACAGTTTGATTTTCTGAGTTCTGGTTGTTTTCTTGTTTCTAAATCTTTGTTGTCCTTAATTTTGGTTGTGAGAAGAGGCACAGTGTGTCCGCCTACGCCTCCATCTTGGCCAGAAGTCCCATTGTTTTGTACAATGTTCCTCAATTTAGGTTAGTGTGATGTTCCCTCATGATTAAATTCAGGTCATGCCTTTTTTACAAGGATACCACAGAAATGATATTGTGCCCTTCTTGATGCCGCATATCTGGAGATATATGATAATTACCGCTATTAGTCTTGAACACATGATAAAGGTGCTGTCTGACAGATTTCTCAGCTGTAAAGCTATTATTTTCTCTTTTCTAATTAATAAATATCTCATCAGTAGATATTTTGAGACTATGCCACTATCTCATTACTCATCATACATTTATCTGCTAATTTTAGCATCCATTGTTACTGTTTGACAAAGGTAGTTGTCTAATTTCATCATTCCTTCTACATTTATGAATTGGAATTCTGCTATAAGGAAGAGGTGCCCTTTCCCCATATTTTTTATTTAATTTTTAATTAATATCAGTTTATATATGAATGGAAGTTTACTTTATTCTATGTGTTATAATGCATTACCATCATTATTTATTTTACTGCTCAAATTGTCCCAGCTTTGGCTACTGAAAGTGCCTTCATGTTGGTTCCTGTGCCCATTCAAGGTGCCCCATCACCTTTATGAACAGTTCCAAGCTCATCTCATGCTTTCTGTGCTCCAGGCCTGGAATCAACCATTGTTTTAAAAAGTCCTGGTTCCTTTTGTTGGGGAGTAGCATAGAGACCATGATCTGTGAATGACATGCACTCATTGCCACTAGAATATAATTCTTTCCTTTCTTTGGTCTTTCTTTTTATTTATTTATTTCTTAACTTTTAATTTTATTTTTAATATATTTTATTGGTTATGCTATTACAGTTGTCCTATTTTTTGCTTCCCTTAATTCCCCTCCACCCTGTACCCCTCTTCCCACCATCATTCCCACACCTTAGTTCATGTCCATGGGTCATATATACAAGTTCTTTGGCTTCCCCATTTCACATACTATTCTTAACCTCCCCCTGTCTATTTTCTACCTGCCATTTATGTTTCTTATTCCCTGCACCTCTTCCCCCACTCACCCCTCCCCCCAGCTGATAACCCTCTATCTGATCTCCATTTCTGTGAATCTGTTACTGTTCTAGCTGTTTGCTCAGTTCATTTATTTTTTTGTTTTTTTTAGGTTTGTTTCTGATAGTGGTGAGTTTGTTGTCATTTTACTGTTTGTAGTTTTGATCTTCTCCTTTTTCTTAGAAAAGTCCCTTTAACATTTCATATAATAAGGGCTTGGTGGTGATGAACTCCTTTAACTTGACCTTATCTGGGAAGCACTCTATCTGCCCTTCCATTCTAAATGACAGCTTTGCTGGATAGAGTCATCTCGGATGTAGGTCCTTGCCTTTCATGACTTGGAATACTTCTTTCCAGCCCCTCCTTGCCTGTAAGGTTTCTTTTGAGAAATGAGGTGATAGTCTTGTGGGAACTCCTTCATAGGTAACTGTCTCCTTTTCTCTTGCTGCTTTTAAGATTCTCTCCTTATCTTTAATCCTGGGTATTGCAATTATGATGTGCCTTGGTGTGTGCTTCCTTGGGTCCAACTTATTGGGACTCTCTGAGCTTCCTGAAAGTCTATTTCCTTTGCCATATTGGGGAAGTTGTCCTTCATTGTTTTTTCAAATAAGTTGTCCTTTTCTTGTTCTTCCTCTTCTCCTTCTGGTACTCATTTGATTCAGCTGTTGGAATGTTTAAAGTTGTCCCATAGGTTCCTAAGCCTCTCCTCATTCTTTTTTTGAATTCTTATTTCTTCATTATGTTCTGGTTGAATGTTTATTTCTTCCTTCTGGTCCAAACCATTGATGTGAGTCCTGGTTTCCTTTCCTTCACTGTTGGTTCCCTGTACATTTTCCTTTATTTCACTTTTCATAGCCTTCCCTTTGTCCTGTTGTACAACCATACTCAACCATTTCTGTGAGCAATCTGTTTACCAGTGTTTTGAACTGTGCATCTGGTAGGTTGGCTATCTCTTTGTTGCATAGTTGTATTTTTTCTGGAGCTTTGATCTGTTCTTTCATGTGGGCCATATTTCTTTGTCTGGGCACACCTGTTATGTAATAAGGGGTGGAGCCTTAGGTATTCACCAGGGTCACATTGTTTCTTTGAGGCCCTGAATTTGGGGGAGGGTTTGGAGAGGGAACAATGCTGCTTGCTTGGCTCTCAGCCAGCTTCCAGTCACTGTCTCTGCTACCCACAAGCAAATTGGGCCCTTCTGGTGCTGATTCCTGGGTGGGTGGTTTTGTGTATATTCTCAGAACTTGTGGATTTCTTCAATGGACTCTCCTGTGAGTCTGAGAGTTTCTCCTGCCACATAAACGCCCAGAGGTTTTTTCAGTCAGAGTTTTTGAGGCTTTATTTCCTCATGCTGGAACTCTGGGTTGTGTGGTCTCTCTCACTCCCCAGTTGTTCCTCTTGGTTTATCTGCACACAAATGTGACATAACCTGCTCCACCAGCTGCTGCTTCACTCAGTCCTCCAGCCACCGCCTTGCTGTGAGTCGTCTCCACTCCAGCTGCCTGCTGCATCTCCGTCTGTCCTAGCGGTTTGAATGAATGTTTCTTCTTTAACTCCTTAGTTGTTGGACTTTCATATAGTTCCATTTTCTGACAGTTCCAGTTAATTTTTATTTTTAATTTTTTTTGTTTTTCTTCTTTGGTTATGGGAGGAGGCAGAGTATATCTACATATGCCTCCTCATTGGCTGGAAGTCTCTCTTCCTTTTTAAATTACAGCTGACTTACAATACTATATTAGTTTTAGGTGTACAGCATAGTGATGAGACAATTTATGTAACTTACAAAGTGATCCCCTGATAACTCTAGTACCCACCTGACACCATACACAGTTATTACAATGTTATTGACTGTATTCCCTATGCTGTACTTTTGTCATTGTTTTCATTGCTCTGGATCCTCTCACCAGAACACACTAGGAAATGTATACATGTATACTAACACACATCTACATTTATTTCTACAGCTATCTGTGTGTGTAGCTTTGTGTGTGTGTGTGTAAATGTAATACATAATCATGGGTTCATACTGATGATTCTAATGCCAATCCAATACCACAAAGCTTATTCTCTTCTTCCTCATTTTTCTTTTTCTTTAAAGATTTTATTTATTTATTTTTAGAGAGGGGAAGGGATGGAGAGAGGGAGAGAAGCTTCAATGTGTGGTTGCCTTTCATGTATCCCCCACTGGGGACTGGGCCTGCAACCCAGGCATGTGCCTGGCTTGGGAATCAAACTCGTGACCGTATGGTTTGCAGGCTAGCACTCAATCCACTGAGTCACATCAGCCATGGCCTCATTTTCTTATTTATAACTCTTTTCTCTGACAGGGAGAAACCCATATCTCATCTATAATATATTGCTCAGTCCTTGAATACATATAAGATAGCCTCCAAATTGCTAACCCATGTCTAAAACAGTTCTTTAGTGTTATAACACATAGTGAAAATACTGTTTTCTAAAAGTTACTTTAAAAAAAAAGTTGGTGCACCTCTCACCTCTAGTCATTCTGTTATTCAGGGGTAAAACAGGTTCATTTGTTACTATTTGTATTCTACTAGCTTCCCTCCACATCCTTGTTGATTTCAATTATGTATTTATATTTTGAGAATGCAAACATTAAAATGGTTCTAGACTCCAGCACTCTGCTCAGAAGGGTCACTCACCTGCATCTGTTCCATCCCCACCCCATTTCTCCATTCTTTCCACCCCATGCATGGGACTCTCCTGTAGGGTGCTATTTTCATTAGTTTCCGTTTTACCTGTCATGTATTTCTTTTTGTAGAAGTGGGCAGATGCACATATATTTTCTTCCATCTCCTTCTTTCTTACATGAAAGATGGTATATACAGATATTCTTTTGTACTTTGCTCTTTTCGCTGAAAACCTACTCTGGAAATCACTTTTTATCTGTTCATTAAGACTTCTTCATTCTTTCTTTCTTTCTTTTTTTTTTTTAACAGCAACACAGCACTCCACTTCGTGATGTACCCTGGTTACTCAACCATTCTATATTTGGGCATGTAAGTAATTCGCCAGTATTTTGCAACTACAAACAGTGATGTAAAAATGTTCATGTATATTTTTATACTGTTGAAGATGTGTCTTCAGTACAAATTCCTAGCAAGAAGATTGCTGGGTCAAAAGGTAAGGGCATACAGAGTTTTGTTAGATACTTCCAAAGTCCCACACATAGGGCTTGCACCAGTGTGCACTTCCATCAGCAATGTATGGGAGTAGCCATTGTCCCCACAGTCTTGCTAACAGAATGAGTTATCATAATTTTTAATGTGCACAAATTGATAGGTAAGAAAGGGTATTTCAATGTTGTTTTAACTCACATTTCTCTAATTACCTAACTATGAGGGAGTTTGAACATTTTTTCATAAGGTTAAGGGCTATTTGTGTGGTCTGTTCATGTGGTCTTTTACCTTCTTTTGTTCTATTATTCTAAAGTGAATTTTTAAATGTTCTTTATGTTTTAGTGGTATTGAGCTATGTGGTATGTGTTGAGAGTATCTTCTTCCAGTTTGTCGGCTGTCTTTTTGACTCTCTTTATTGTGGTTTTGGTCATGAAAATTTAAAATGTTTATATAGTCAAATATATTTATGTTTATATTTACATTTACTGATACTGCTTTTATTGCCTCTAGATTTTGAGTCATTGTTAGAAAGCCTTTTCTTACACTATAGTTAATGAAGAATTCAACCATGTTTGCTTCTAGTACTTATATAGTTTCATTTTTCCATTTTCTGTTTGGCTGCCTAGTCCATTGGGATATTATTCTTGTGTATGGTATGAATTATGCATTTAATTTTATCTTTTACAATTGGCTAGCCAGTTATCTCAGCACCATTTATTAAAAGTCTTTCTTCTGGCCCTGGCCAGGTTGCTTAGCTGGTTGGAGCATCATCTAGATAAGCCAAGGTTGGGAGTTCAATCCCCAGTCAGGGGACATGCAACAATTAACCAATGAATGTATAAATAAGTGGGAAAACAAATTGATGTCTTTTTCTCAATAAATAAAACAATGTAAACATTTTAAAAATTTAAAAAAATGAATAAATATATTTTTAAAGTATTTTGCCCTAGTGATTTGAGATGCCACCTTTATCATATGCTAACTTTTCATATATACTTGAGTCTATTTTTAGGCTCTATTCTATTCTATACATGTGCTTTTCTTTTTATTTGCAAATATTGTACTGTTCTAATTCTGTTTGCCTGGTAGAATGATGAAGTTTTTCTTTTTCAGTGTAGATAAAAAGTGTTTCGACTTCTATCACTGCAGATTAATTTTGGCTGTCTTTGATCTTCATATAAATGGAACTATATTTTCTGTCTGGCTGCTTTCATTTAGTCTTTTATCTGTGAGGTATATCCATGAAGTAGGAAGTATCAGTAGCTTGCTATTTTCACTGCTGTGTAGAATTCATTTATGAGCATACACTGCAAATTCTTTGTCCATTCTTCTGTTGTTAGACATATGGACTCCTTCCAGTTTGAGCTGTTCATAAGACAAGTGTATGCTTGGCTTTAGTAGATACTACCAAATGGTGTTTCAAAGTGTTTGTACCAATTTATACTCCTACCAGCAATGGTTGATATTTCCAGTTACTCCACAGTCTTGTCAGCATTCAATATTGTCAGTCTTTTAAGGAAAAAACTTCTACCTGAAAGGAAGAAAGTAGAAGAGACTGATGAAATGGACCAGGCAGAACTGGTGGACTTTGATCCAAATCAGGAAGGATGGCACCATTACAATGGAGAAGCATATGAAGATGATGAACATCATCTTGGGGGTGGTGTTCAATGTCAGACCTCTTAATGGGGCCAGTGAATGACACTCACTGCTGGCATTTTATATACAGTAGTGAAAGAGAGAAGGACTATAATCATAATATGCTCACTACTTGCTATTGTTTTGTTTTAATATTCAGCTATAACAATGTTTTAAAAGTTAAAGGAGGAATAAATTCAAAATATTAAAAAAAGAAACAAAAACCTTGCATGACAACAATTCTTCCTCTTGAGACTCAGAAGCCATTTCCAAAGCAAGGAACACCCTTGGAAAAAACACAAACAAACCACAGTAGGCCCCATTTCCAACACATCTAATAAGTTACTCACGGCAGTAACGAATAATTTCATTTTATAGAAAAGTGTAAAAAAGTGGTTATTAGCCTAGATTCAGTGTAGCAGTTTGTTGCCTATTCATAAGCGATTTCCTCTCTTCTTTACCAGCAGGACCTCAATTTTGTTCAGGTCCCATCCTACAGGGACGGTGAACCTATCTTCAGCTCAGGGGGAATCCTGATTAATTTAAGCTAATCATGGCTTTCCTGTTCCTGTCACAGTAATTAGCTGAGGAATGATCATGGACCCAGGACTAGCCAGTGAGAAATGAGGAAGGACTGCTAGGGGCTAGAAGGCTCCTAGAAAAGGTTTTCTTACTGCAGAGACAAGATTCCAGAGGAAATGGCCCTTTTTGCCTCTGATGTGTTATATCTGGATACGATCCATGGAACGAACAGCAACAGCCGCCTTATAGACAGGCTGAAAACACAGCACATCCAAGAAACAATCACAAGACATGGTGATCAAGCCTTCACCATAGGTCCCGGAACCTGCCCCATCCAAGTTTCTAAGAAGCAATAGTCACTAATTGCCTAAGACCATTGTGGCTGTGTTTGTCTATTACTGGCCAACTGTAAACTAATAACCCTGGACTGTGTTAGAATAACAAAAGGGAAACATTGCTCTTACTTATGCTTTATAAATATGTATAACAACCTTCTGCTTCTTCTAGACCAGTGCTTCTCAGTCTTTAGCATGCATTAGAATCACCTGGCATGCTTGTTACAACAGGTTAGCAGAATCTACTACAAGGGTTTCTGATTCAATAGGTCTGGCTGTGTTAGAGTCTGGAATTTGCACTTTCCCAAGTGATGCTAATGCTGTTGGTCCAGGGACCACTATCAGAGAACAAGTGTTCTAGAATATAGACACCATCTTATTGTTTTTATCAACATGCTTTTTAAAAATTCATATATTTTTAAAGATTTTATTTATTTTTTAGAGAGGGGTAGGGAAGGAGAAAGAGAGGAAAAGAAACATCAATGTGTGGTTGCTTCTTGCACGCTCCCTACTAGGGACCTTGTCTGCAACCCAGGCATGTGCCCTGACTGGGAATTGAACCAGTGACCCTTTGGTTCATAGGCTGGTGCTCAGTCCACTGAGCCGCACCAGCCAGGGCCAGGATTTTTCCTTCTTATACTAGCTCCATAATCCCACTAATCCAGGGATGTCAAACTCATTTGTACCAAGGGCCACATCAGCCTCATGGTTGCCTTCGAAGGGCCAAATGTAATTTCAACTCCTTAACAGTTAAGGAGTGGTTACATTTGTACAGTCCTAAAATTATTTCAGCTGTTTGAAGGCAACCGTGAGGCTGATGTGGCCCCTGGTGAAAATGAGTTTGATACCCCTGTATACTCCCAGATACGTCATCCTTAGGTTTTGGTATTTTGCCAGAGGACTTTAGGGTGATCCTGCTCAGCAGGCCAAGACCTGGACCATTTGTCTTACTGTGGTCTTTTTTTCATATTAAAAGGTACAGAGAACAAGTAGCATAGACAGTAGGTAGAAAATAGACAGGGGGAGGGCAAGAATAGTGTGGGAAATGTAGAAGCTAAAGAACTTATGACACATGGACATGAACTAAAGAGGGGGAATGTGGGTGGGAGGGGGTGTGCAGGGTGGAGGGGAATGAAGGGGGGAAAATGGGACAAATGTAATAGCATAATCAATAAAATATATTTTAAAAAAAGAATTGAAAACAGAAGACCATGCACTGCCAGGCACAGGCTAGTCCATTCCAAAGAGTTCATTTAGTCATTTTTATTAGAGGAAATGAATGGCTGCCTGAAAGCTTCTTAAGTCTGTGTTTCTCTATAGCATGAGAATTTGAGCATGCTTTCTATCTTTGTCACATTTTTCTTTGAATATAAAGAAAACCAACTCCTCGGTGTTCCAAAGATCAATGCTTGCATTTAGATGTCATCTGTCAATCACGTCAGATATAAAAAAGAAAGTCACCCTGAAGGGGAAAAGCTGGGTCTGAGTTACAGCTGTGGCACTTGACCCATGAAAGCATGGGTTTTCCAGCCCCTTCTTGCCTGTAAGGTTTCTTTTGAGAAATCAGCTGATAGTCTTATGGGCACTCCTTTGTAGGTAACTGTTTCCTTTCATCTTGTTGCTTTTAAGATTCTCTCTTGATCTTTAATCTTGGCTAATGTAATTATGATGTGCCTTGGTGTGTTCCTCCTTGGGTCCAATTTCTTTGGGACTCTCTGAGCTTCCTGGACTTCCTGGAAGTCTATTTCCTTTGCCAGATTGGGGAAGTTCACCTTCATTATTTGTTCGATGCTGGAAGGTTGGGGGTGCAGAGTGGAGGGGGGATAAAAGGGGAAAATTGGGAAAACTGTAATAGCATAATCAATAAAATATACTTAAAAAATAATTGGTTTTTAGATGTATCTACCCTCCTAATGTAACAGTGGAAAATTGTAATGGTGGGAAATTGTAACCCATCCCACCCTTCTTTTGATATTATTTCTGTAAGTGCTGACTCTGACTAATACGTAGCTTGTAGAGGAACAGCGTGTTTGTATAAAAATCTTAGGAACTAACTTCAAAAGATATAGATCCTGACCTTCAGACATCCCAACTCTGGGAGATTTTCTGACTTTCAACCATGGAACCAGGACGACGTGAAGTCAGGGTGACAGGAAACCAAGACAACTAAACCAGGATGATGCACACCGGACCATCACTTGCTTAATCAGAATGGACTATGCTTGTCTGCATGTAGAGAATTTTGCAACCCTCTATGGCACCCTCTGTTCAGTCGGGGCATTTAGTATAATTTAAGGGGAAGATGTTCATAAGAAGAAAGCTGGCAAACAAAATGTAGATGATATCTGATTATTACTGGTCTTGGCTTGAATTCTTTAGGCAGACTGAGGCATAGTTTGAGGCACCCAATTCATTTTCATTGTGAACATATAAGTTTATTTCTCTCTCACTTAAAACCCCTGTGATGAATGGTCCAATACTGGCATAATAGCTCAGCCATCACTGATTTGTATATTCCCAAACTGTTTGAATTGCTGCTACTTTCCAGCCAGTGGGAAGTGGGTGATGGAGAAAGAGAAAAAGAAGGAAGGCAGGAGGGTGAAAGGAAAGTGTATACTAAATTGTTTTAAAGAACAAAACTTTAGAATTTGTATATGCTACTTCTGCTCACATCCCCTTGGCAAGAACTTAGCTCCAATGGTTTGGTCTCTAGCTGGGCAGCCTTGTGTGTAAGGCACTAAAACTTTGATTTAGAAGGTTCAAACTCAGGGAGGTTATGCTGAGGGAAAAGCGAAGCCAGGCAAGGAGAGATGTGAAACACTGTGATGCCTTACACTGTGAGCCAGTCACGAAGAGTCATGTGGATCACTCATCAGACCTGTTGGCTTTGGACACAGTACATTTCTGCAAGAGTTACAATGGAGGCAATGTGCTTAGAGGTAGTAGTGAGGAAAAGAGGGAAAGTTATCTGTTCCTCTGCCACCAAGTCCCATTTCCAACTGGCCAAGGTCTGCACTCATGGGGACCTAATTCTCTCTTCCTTTTGTAAAATCTAACCCCTTGGCATCTGCTCAGAAGGGATCCCCTCTCTGGAAGTGGAGGAATAATCCCATGTGAATGAGGCACTAAGGAGGAGAGGAAGGGGCAGTTAGAAGACTCTGAGAAGGTATAAAAGATCTATGTTTCAATATATTATTTACTCATGTTGAGAGGAGAATTAAAGGGATGTTGTTATAAACTGCTCTAACAAAAACTCTCTCTCATTGTTCCGAGTCTGTTGCTTGGTATTTTACAAAATGAGCTAATTAATCAAAAAAGTTGATGGGGGAGAAAGGAGCCTCCTTTTACCTTTGGCCAAGAGCTCTCCTAACATAGGGATGTTTTTCTCATCTCAGGAACTTAAACGATGATTTCCTTTTTCTCCTCTCCCCTCATTGGGTGTCAATCAGGGTGCTCTGAGAGGTTATCCTTTGTCCTATCTATCATCCATTCTTTCTTTCTTCCTACCTCCCTTTCTTTCATCCATTGATCCAAAAGGGAGCTTTATGTGTGATTATTTTTGTGTTGTTAAAAAGTTTAAACTCCATCATGGCACTTAAAAAAATATGCAAATTGACTGCTCCAAATGGCACAGAACATGATCAGTTAGGCGACCAAATTAGTATATGATTTAAGAGGTCTCTGACTGAGCTTGACATATTTGTTTACTGTGAGTCTGTGAATTTGGAAATACAACCAAATCAAACATAACTAAAAGACTCGTCTCCAGTAAGAAACAGACTCAGTGGATTTTGAAACATCTGACTCTGTTTTCAAAGAGCCTTTAAAAACAGAAATGTGACCATATTGACACAAATTATATCAATTGGCTGTACAGATTCAAGAATGTAATAGCAGGAAGATCTGTCAAGATGCAGTCACATGATTTTTAGCTTTGGTTGTCTGAAGTTCTGTGGTCTTCTTAGAGGCCCCCTTGGGGTCTCATTGTGGTAAAGGCAACAGTGAAGAAAGGGGAGGCTGAGTGAACAGGAATCATGCCCCCTCCTCCTGTAATTCAGTCTGATCAGCTCCATTTTTGTACTTTTCACATTGTTTCAGAAGCTAGGTATTCACTGCTCAATATTTATCCCCCAATTTTTCCTTCCTCTACCCCGATGTTGTGTGCAACGGTAATGGCCCACCTTTGAGCTATGGAGTATGTTCATTCATAACAATTCTGCTCCTCAGTTTTGCAGTCTTGCTGGCAGGTAATGGATTGGCATATGACCCAGCATTGGCCCATGAAACATAGGGAGTCCTTGATGCTAAAGTTTTTGTGAAATGTTGACTTCCTTATTAAAAAGGGACACCTGTGGCTGATACTGACCTTGCCTTTCTTCTTCCCTCCTCCTTTCAATGTCAACATTATGTGCATCACTACTGTACATTAGTAACCCTGTGAGCATCTCACTGTAAGCATGAAATGTATGCCTGGAGTCACAACATTAATTCTGACCTCAAAAAGCCACCAAACTAATTTCAGCAAACATCTGGCTCCACACTTTTTTGCCATGTGAGGAAACGAACCACTTTTGTCTAAATTATTTCAGTTGGGTTTTTGTCAGTTGCATCCAAAAAAAGCATTCTTAACAGATACACACATATTGTGCTTCTAGATAAGATTTTGTTTAGATCAAAGATTTTGAAGCTAAAAAGAATTTGAGATATCACAATCTAGTCCCATCTTCTCATTTTGAAGATTAAGAAACAGTTTTATTTGTCTATTGCTGTGTAACAAACTACCTCAAAACAGTAGCTTAAACAGCCTTTAAAAAAATCTCTTACAATTCTGGGAGCTGACTGCACCCAGCTGGTCAGTTCTGCTCCATGACATCCACTGGGCTGGTTATTTGGGTGCTCAGTAGGCTCATTTGGCTAATGTCTTAACCGGAACAGGATCTCTTGGCTCAGCTGGGGCGCTAAGTATTTCTCTGTCCTTCCCCTCAGTGGCAAAGCTCTCTGTCCACATGGCCTCTCTGTGGAAGCCTCTCTGTTTGGTCTCCTTAGCCAGGAGTCTGAGCTTCTTACGTGGCACCTCACTCAGGCCAAACCAGGCCTTCCTGTGGCGTAGGCCTGGGTCTGGCACTGTGTCACATTTGTGATATTCTGCTGGTTAAAGTGAGTCATGGGGCCATTTAGATTCAAGAGCAGAGGGCTATACAAATGTATGAATACCAGATGGTATGCTTTATCAGGGGCAGTCTTCTCAGATTAACTCCTACAGAAACTGAGACCCAGACCGTAAGCTTGTTGTACAAGCTACTAGCATCTTGACGGTGTCATTTAGAAGGTCGCTGAAGGGATGAGAGCTCCATTTGTGGGATGGAGAGGGTTGGGGGAGGAAGACAAGATACTTTTCCTTAGCCTAGGGTTTTGCAACCTCGTCATTTGGGGCCAGTTATCTCTGTGTTGCTGGGGATTGTCCTGTGCATTTTAGGATATTTAGCAGCATCGCTGGCCTCTACCCAATACAGGGCAGTGATACTTCTCCTCCAGCTGTAAGGATGAAACATGTCTCTGGGCATTGCCAAATATCTCCTGGAGACAAAGGAGTTCCAGCTGAGAACAACAGCCCTAGCCTGAGGGGTATTTAAAGGTTGTGTTACTTCATAGAAGCCCAAGGGGGATAGAGAGCCTTATCTTACATGTGGGCCAATGGAGCACACTTATATTTTTCAATTCTTTCCATGGGAAATGTTTTCAGGTAGTAGAAAAAGATGGGGTAATTAATTTGTTACCCTGGGCCACTTATTCAATGTGGAGCCTTTACTTTGGATAAAGGCTTTTTAATTTCTGCTCTTAGTTCATGAATGAGACTGTGCTCTCCAGTGGAGTCTGAATTGATATTCTCCTTCACTTCTAGTATGTAGAACTAAGTGATTTCACTACCATTTTTCCTTTTTCTTTTTCACCAAGAGCTGAAACTACAAATAAATAGATGGATTTTAAAGCCATGAGATCCAGTGAAATCAGCCAGAGAAATAAGCAGATGAAGAAAGAAGAAAACATGGTAACCTAGGACAGGCTCCACCCTGAGTCCCTTCAACACTTAAAGGTGGAATAGAAAAGACCAGAAAAATATTTATGTATATTTATTTATACACACATACTCTTACATGTATATATACATATGTGTAAATACATACATATACACATATGTATACAAGGTCTGTCCAGAAGATATCCAGCCATGTGCTATGAAAAATAGAGACATTTATTGAAGAAGGTAGAAGAAACATTGTACACAGGACAATGACGCCTCAGTCCCCTGCAAAGTAGGCACCTCAGGACCTCACACAGTTCTCCTAATTGCCATCAGCTGCCCCATTGTATTTTCCTGAATCTCATCCATGGTCTGAAATCTCTTCCCTTTCAAAGGTGATTTTAGTTTGGGGAAAAGCCAGAAGTCACAGAGTGCCAAATCTGGGCTGTAGGGTGGCAGAGTCACCTGGGTGACTTGATGTTTTGCCAACAAACTCTTCACAAGATATGATGTGTGAGTGGGTGCATTGTCGTGATAAAGCTGCCAATCACCACTTGGTGATAGCTGCAGCATTTTGAATCATCTGAATAGTTTCCATGGAGAAATGTTCAAGCTTAATGCAAAATTTGATGCAGATTCTTTGGTCTACTCACTCAGTCATTTTGAATGTGATGGCCACACAGTGCACATGCTCACTCAACAGTGTCTACTGCCCCCACTGACTAGTACAATGAAGTTTTCATTGTTCACACATATGCATTCCAACCCACTGTCCTTGGCTGCCAAGTTGCATCAATATTGTGCAAACTGTTCTCGTTATATTAACAATGGCTGGACTTTTTTCAGACAGACCTCATATATGTATATGTATATATTTATATCTTGTGAGCTAATGCAAAATATATATTGGTCTCGGCCTCCAGTTCCTGGCACAGACCTCTTAAAACCCTTGTAATTTCCTAAGTGATAAGAACACTAAAAGCATCTTATTGTAATATTTGGTCTTTGACTCTGATTCCTGACACAGGGCTCCTGAAACCCTTGTAATTTCTTGGAGGAAAGGAGTATCTTTTGTTCCAGTGAGGGGACTCTGGGTGCGCTCCTGGTGAGGGCTGGTCACCAGAAAGACAAGCCATCATTAGAAACTTGGGCCTTTCTGTCCGCCCCCATTCTTCTGAGAAGGGAGAAGCACTGAAAATGGAGTTAATGATCAATCATGTCTACATGATGAAACTTCCATAAAATCCTGAAAGTATGGGGTGTGGAGAGCTTCCAAGTTGGTAAATGTGGAGATGCTGGGGGAGTGACAAACCAGGACAGGACAGAAGAGCTCCATGCCCCTTCCCACATAACTTGTGCAGCTCTTCCATCTGGATATGCCCTCATCATATTCTTTTATAATAAGCCAGTGATCTAGAAAGAAAAATGTTTCTCTTGAGTTCTATGTGCCACTCTAGCAAATTAATCAAACCTAAGGAGGGCATTATGGGCATCTCTGATTTGTAGCCAGTAAGTTCTAAGTACAGGTAACAACCTGGTCTTATAACCAATATCCTGAGTTGGAAGGGATTGCTGGCACCCCCACTTTGTAGCTAGTCAGTCAGAAGCACAACATGGGCTTATGATCAGCATCTGAAAGGTGAGGGTCAGACTTATGAGGCTGAGCACTTAACCTGTGGAATCAGATGCTATCTTCACGCAGAGTGTCAGAATTGAGTTCAACTGAAGGACCCCCAGTTGTTATTGCAGAGAATTGCTTGGTGTGAGGAACTAACCCCCTCCCTCAACACTGGAAGTGGTACCAGAGCCTATACTCTCTATGTATTTTCCTATTCATTTGGAGACTGGTTGAATATTTTAAAGTAGAAAGAAAGAATTTACAACAATTTTTAGTCACACTTGAATAAGGCAAAGAATTGATCTGTTCACTAACAGTTCCAGGCTTCTCATAGCCCTGTCTAAATTATGAGGGGAGCATATTCATGAATTCCATGAAACTAGCCTGCTTGCTCACCCCTGTGTCCACATGCCTGGAAAAGTGCATGGCATGGAGTAGGTGCTCCTGTTATGTTTGTTGAATGAGTGGGTAGTTTGTGCTGCAAGGGAAAGCACTTGAACACGTGCAGTCAGATGATATGGGTGATAGGTGCAACTCTGTGTGAAGTCACTGTGATTGGTGTTGTTGGTACCCTGCCCAGTTCCCATTTACTTAGAGGGGCATCCATCCTCCAGGAGCTCCAAGTATTGGCTTAATCCATGTGAGTGATGATGATGACGTGGACCACAGTATTGCCAGTAGAAGTATTAGATGTGATTGGAGTCTGGATTGTATTATTTGCATGGTTTATTTTCTGAAAGCTATGATGATAAAAAAAAATCTGTCTGGCCCAGAGGTACTGCTCCTTTTAGGTTAATCAATTCTTAGAGATAGTAAAGGGCTCAACATGTCACTGATGTAAACTAACCAATCCAGAGGCATACTTTCTCCTCACCTAGCTGGCCCTTGCACCCCAGGAGGCAATATTCCTCTGCCTTAATCATCCCAAGGCTGCCTTGGCTGAATAGCTGATTTGGTTAGAGAGTTGTCCCAATACACCAAGAGTGTGGGTTTGATCCCCAGTCAGGGCGCATAAAAGAATCAACTGATGAATGTATAGAGGAGTGGAATAAATTGATGTTTCTCTCTCTCTCTCTCTCTCTCTCTCTTTTCTCCTCCCTCCACTCCCTCTCTCCTTCTAAAATCAATAAATAGAAAAAAATAAAAATAAATCATACGAAGACCAGATACCTGGCAACTACAGACTACCTTTATAGTTTAAAACCTGAAAAATTGTTGAAACTGTTTAGCCTTCCCTGCCTTTCATCTCCTGCAGAAGCCCTAATAAAGGCTCTAGCCTAAATGTTTCCCCTGTGCCCCTGTCCTCAGCCCCCAGGCCAGAACCTGGTTCCTCACAGGGCCGTCTGTGGTATGTCATGCCTCGTGCTCCTAGGACCTTGACTGTATCAAACCTTGTTTTTTCTGAACCTTTCCTGCATCTCTTTTTGTGGCCACCCCTGCCTGACCATCACATAAAAGAACACAGACCATGGATACATTTTGGCAGTAGAGCCAACAGATTTCCTGGTGGATAGGATATGGACAGTAAGATAAAAAGAGCAGGCAAGGATGATTCCAAAGTTTCTGACTAGAACAACTGGTAGAGGAAGTGGGAATTGGCTGAGATGTTGAAGACTACATATGCAAGCAGTGATGGGTAGAGGGGAGGAACAGGAGTGATTTTATCTTGTTAATGTTAATATTTCTATTAGATATCAGACAGAAGAAATTGAGGAGGTAGTTGAAAAGTGAGTCTGGGCTTTAGGAGAAAGGTCTTGGCTAGAGATATATGCATAATTTGGGAGTTACTGGCATATAGATGTCTAAAGCCATGAAATTGAAAAAAAAAAGTCACTAAGGGAGTGAGTGTTTAAGGAAGAGCAGAGGACCAAAGACTGAGGACCAAGGACCAATCCCCAGGATCACCAAAGTTTAAAGTTAAATGTTGATCCTAATGGTTCTTTATGATTCTCAAAGTTAAAAGTTGATCCTAAGGGTTCTTTATAATTCATTTTCATTATCTTATTCAGTAAGCCTCATGAGGGTAATAAGTTTCTCAGTCTTTTCCTAAATCTACAAATTCAGTGTATTTCCTTTCAATTATTCACCACTTGAATCAAATTGTTACTGTTTACCAAAACATAGGGACATAAATCACCAATGTTTTATTATATCTCATGATCTTGCAGGCACAGAACATGGGCTGGGCTGGGTGACTCTTCCGATCCCTTTGGCATGGCTGGAGGTCTGTCCGTGGTATTCAGCTGGTGGATGAACTGATACAGACAGCGTGCAGAGATGTAAACCTACTGTTGCAGCCACACAGGTCAGAGCTGATGAAAAGAAGTTACCGTGTCGTGTAGGAAGAGAGGGTTGGGCCTTTCTGAAGAAGATTTCAGTCTTCTCAGCCCCTAGGGCTGTTACAGCGCTGGGGGAAATGACCAGAAGTTTGGTAAGTTGAAGCATAAATAATAAGACAACTTTACTCATGTTCAGAGTAGCAGAATCCCACCAGAATGTGACCTCTCTTCTAGTTCATCACTCTTATTTCATCTAATAACCGACCCCCTGAACTATGGTTCGCTGTGCTGAAAACCACTACTCTCACACTTCACAGCAAATACCCTCCAGAGCCCCCCAGGCAGCAGTGGTTGTTTGTTCTGCCGCGTTCCTGCAGTGGTTTGCACCGCCAGCGGTCCTCATTGTCTGAGGGGCACACACTTCAGTGCACAGTGTGGATGTGTGTTTCAGGGGAGGGCAGGTTTAACAGAAAGAAAATGAGAATAAAGCAATTATTTCCTATTCAATGTTATTTCTGATTGCAAGTACATGCAAGACTCAAAGAGTAAATCACCTGTTGATTGTTTTGCTTGGCATAAAGTTTTAATAGACAAAATTTCATAATAAATGGCATAATCCAGATGTCACTTTTTTGCCTAACCCAAAATCAGTTTTGCATTTATATATGCATACTTAAGTGTGTGTGTAAATGTTCTAGGGCTTCAGAATTTGAAATATTTTTGCTATATCGTATACTTGCAGAAAAGTGCACAACTCAAAAGTGCACAGCTCAGTGGATTTTCATTCTCACAACATGTTCACACCCAGGTAGTCGGCACCTAGCCCTGGAAACAGACCTTACTAGCACCTGGGTGCTCCTCTCTTGCTCAAATAGTTATTATCCAAGAAAGAATTCTTACTTAGAACAGCATAGATGAGTGTTGCTGGTTCTTAAATGTCACATAAATGGAATTAGGTTTGTATCTGGCTTCTTTTTCTGCACATTATGTCTGTGAGATTTATGTATGTTATTGTTTATAGTAGTTTATTCGATCTCATCGCCATGTATTGCATAGTATGTACATGCTAAAATTTATTCATTTTGCTACTGATGGATATTTGGGAGGTTTTCAGTTTGAGGCTCTGAGTAATAGGGTTACTCTGAACACTATGGTACATGAGTTTTGGTTCACATGTGTATGTCTTTCTGTTGGGTCTTGATGTAGTTGCTCTTGCCTTACAAATCTGTTTACTTGGTTGTATCTGTTCAAAATTGTAGCTTCAGCAATGTTTTGCATATTGTTGGCACCATACATATTGAATTCAAGTGATGTTTAATATACTTTACAAAAGATTACACAATGATTCAGCTGCTCTCTCTGGAGGACAAACTCATCTGAGGTGCGGAGGGATGGGCAGACCATTTTGGCTTTGTGTCTAGGCAGTGTTCCATCCAGGTTCACAGCCATGAACCACCGCTGCGGTGCAAGCCCTCATCATCTATTACTTGTATCACTTGTGATAATTTCCTTAGAAATCTTCTTGCTTCCAACACTACCACTGTTTACAAACTGTTCTCAGCACCGCAGCTAGAACCATCATTGAAAACATAGGACAGGACATGTCATTGCAAACGTGCAGTAGCTTCCCATCCTACCTGGTGTCCAGTCTGAGCGTCCCACAGACCTGTGCCCTGTGACCTTCTTACTCTCTGACATCCTCTCTTACCACTCCTTTCCCTCCCCACCTCCCTCCTCAGCTACAGCTCTACTGGTCTCCTTGCATGCCAAAATTTGGGGCCTTTCTCGGGTTGTCCCCCCAGGAACACACTTGGAGACAAGGATTGGAGCATAAATCCTGTATTTGAAAGTGAAGAAAATGCTCTGACAGGAGTGTACAAACTTTTGGTGTCTCTGGGCCACACTGGAAGAAGAAGCACTGTCTTGGGCCGCACATTAAATACGGAAATAATAACGAAAACTGATGAGCAAAACAAAGGTTTTAAGTAAATTTATGATTTTGTGTTGGGCCGAATTCATAGCCATCCTGGACTGCACGCAGCCCGTGGGCTGCGGGTTGGACACCCCTGGACGAAGACATTGGGAAGGGAGCTAGGACAGGCTAATAAAATTGTGCTACAAGCCAACTTCCCTGTGGGAGGCTGACCTCATCCACTGGCAAAGTCTGGGAGCCAGTGTGCAATAGGCTCCTCGGTGTTAGCCCCTCCGGAGAGTCAGCGTGTGAGCATGCAGGGAGTATGTGGAGGAGCAAAGCAGGCACCAGGGCCCGGAGAAAGCCCTCAGGCAAAAAGGATTTGGGTGCTGAGAATTTGACTTCAGACTGTCATTAAAATGGTAACCTGAGGCGTATGGGCTGGCTGTTCGCTCTGCCTAGAGCACACTGTCCTCTGATATTGGCACATCACCCTTTCAGATCTATACTCACATGATGCCTTAGGAAGGTCTTTTCTAATTGCCTTCTTCTTTTTTTTTAAATATATTTTATTGATTATACTATTACAGTTGTCCCATTTTCACCCCTTCATTCCCCTCCACCCTGCACACCCCCTCCCACCCACATTCCCCCCTTTAGTTCATGCCCATGTGTCATAAGTTCTTTAGCTTCTACATTTCCCACACTATTCTTGTCCTCCCCCTGTCTATTTTCTACCTACCATCTATGCTACTTGTTCTATGTATCTTGTCCCCCTCTCTCCTCTTCCCACTCCCCTATTGCTAACCCTCCATGTGATCTCCATTTCTGTGTTTCTGCTCCTGTTGTAGTGGTTTGCTTAGTTGACTTTTGTTTTAGGTCTGGTTGTTAATACCTGTGAGTTTGCTGTCTTTTTACTGTTCATATTTTTTATCTTCTTTTTCTTAGATAAGTCCCTTTAACATTTCATATAATAAGGGCTTGGTGATAATGAACTCCTTTAACTTGACCTTATCTGAGAAGCACTTCATCTTCCCTTCCATTCTAAATGAAAGCTTTGCTGGATAGAGCAATCTCAGATGTAGGTCCTTGCCTTTCATGACTTGGAATACTTCTTTCCAGCCTCTTCCTGCCTGTAAGGTGTCTTTTGAGAAATCAGCTGACAGTCTGATGGGAACTCCTTTGTAGGTGACTCTGCCTTTATCCCTTGCTGCTTGTAGAATTCTCTCCTTCATTTGAATCTTGGGTAATGTAATTATAATGTGCCTTGGTGTGTTCCTCCTCGGGTCCAACTTCTTTGGGACTCTCTGAGCTTCCTGGACTTCCTGGAAGTCTATTTCCTTTGCCAGATTGGGGAAGTTCTCCTTTATTATTCGTTCAAATAAGTTTTCCACTGGTTGCTCTTCTTTTTCCCCTTCTGGTACCCCTATAATTCGGATGTTGGGATGTTTAAAGATGTCCTGGAGGTTCCTAAGCCTCTCCTCATTTTTTTGAATTCTTGTTTCTTCCTCGTTTTTTGTTTGGTTGTTTCTTTCTTCCTTCTGGTCCATTCCATTGATTTGAGTCCCAGTTTTCCTCCCATCTCTGTTGGTTCCCCATGCATCTTTCTTCACTTCACTTATTTTAGCCTTCATTTTTTCATCTAATTTGTGAGCAAAATCAACCAATTCTGTAAGCATCCTGATTACCAGGGTTTTGAATTGTGCATCTGATAGGTTGGCAATCTCTTCATCGCTTAGATAAATTGGCTCTGGGGCTTTGATTTGTTCTCCAGTTTGAGCCATTTTCATTTCTGGGGTTTTTTTTGTTTGTTTGTTTGTTTTGTCTAGTCGTGGCTGTTCCGTAGTGAGGGGTGGAGCCTCAGGTGTTCCCCAGGGCGGGGCAGCCCAGTCGCTGGGTAGTGACGCTGTATGTGGGGGCGGGGTCCGAGAGGAGATAATGGCGGTTGCTTTACTCACTCTCAGATTCCAGTTCCTTTCACCGCTTCCCCTTTGCCTGGATTATCTGTGCGTGAATGTGGGACCACCCGGTCAGCCAGCCACCTTGTGTGGCCTCACTGGTTCTGCACAGTTGCCGCCCCGTGCCCGGGTTCTGCTAGTCACCGCCTGTGCACCTGGGGGCTGCCAGCCACTGCTGCCTGCATGTGTGGTCCGCACCTCCGCTTTTTCCTGCCGCGACTCCGCCCCTCTTACCGGTCTGAATGAATCATTGCTGGACCTCCAAACAGTTTGATTTTCTGAGTTCTGGTTGTTTTCTTGTTTCTAAATCTTTGTTGTCCTTAATTTTGGTTGTGATAGGAGGCACAGTGTGTCTGCCTATGCCTCCATCTTGGCCGGAAGTCTCTAATTGCCTTCTTTAAATTGCCACCCAACTTCTAACACATACAGGTATCTTGTTTATTGCCTTTCCTCCCTTACTAAGGAGAGGCACCAGGAGCACAGGAACTTGAGTCTGTATGTGTGTTGATTTGTGTCCACTCCCCAGCATGGTGCCTGGTATATAGTAGGAGTTCATTGAACACTAAATGAATGAATGAAAACTCATTTTTAAAATGGGTGTTTCCATTTTTCTCTTATGTCTTTGTCAATAGATTTATAATCCTTAGAAATGAAAAATATGATTGGCATCTACAAGAAGCACCAACATGCACCTACTGCGACTTGATTATGAATGGCCTTAAATGGCTCTCATCTTGCTCCCATAAAGGTTGAACATCTACTGTGTGCCAGGAACTGTTCAAAGGACTAGGAATACTGCTATATATTGGCTAGGAGTGACTTGGTAGCAAGAGACAGAAATGCCAAAAGCAATGGCTTTAACTGAATAAGGGTTTTATTTTTCTCATGTAATTAGCGGTCTAGACACAGGCAGTCCTATACACATACAGTGGTTCCAAGTACTCTTCAGGGACCCATCTGATTCTACCTTCCCCTGTGGTTCCAGGCTTGTTGCTCCCCCTCCAGCGGTGTCTGCATTCCAGGCAGGAAGGGAAAACACATGTTCCAGAGTTTACCTTACCCTATGATCTGCTTTCCTGGAAAGTCCACCCAACAATTCCTGCTTGTATCCTCTTACCCATCTCTTGGCCACCTAGAAGTAAGGGAGCTAAGAAACATAGCATTTTTGTGATTAGTTTGTTTCCGTTAGTGGGCTACTTGCTTGTGGAAACAAAATTGGGGACAATTAAATGCATCCCTGAGTAAGTCACTAGCAATACCTGCTGCCGTGCTGCTGCCGTGAGACTGATAAGCGCCATGTTCTCTTGAAGCTGTCCTTGGAGTGCAGGCAAACAGAAAACCAGAAAGCAAGCACATACCCACTTACACACACATACCTACTTGCAGAAAGTGCCAGCTAGCCATGAGAGCTGTGCAAGTAGTAAAATGAGGGGAGCGGTTACAGTAATTCAGATTCTAGTTATACCTAGAAGTTAGAGGCTGCTCTCTTATGAAGTGACATTGACACTGAAATCTGAATGACAAACAGAGGCAACCTTGCCAAGATCACTAGCAATTTTACTGATCCTTTGTTGGTTATAACTTAATCTGGGACAAGAGAGCAGTGTCTGGTTAGTTTTACAAAATCCAGCTTTCAAGATATAGAATAAAGCATCCTTATTTTTCCTAAACATTTTCTCAAAGTTGTGATGGGGCCTTTTCTCCTTCTCAGGCTCCCCTCTCTCTCTTTTTTTTTCTCTCCTCTCCTCTCTCTTACACACACAGCAAAAGTTGATGTTGTTCCTTGGCGATAATGGGGACATGATCATGGGGTAAAGGAGTGGGGAGGCATTTTGGTAATTTTTTTGAAGCCTGGCAAAACCTAATGCAAAAAAAAAAAAAAAAAAAAAAAATCAGGGAAATTAACCAGGTGAGGGCATTTTATAGCAGAGGGAGAAATTGTAGAGATAGTCTCTTCACTCCATCTGACAGGCCAGTGAGGATAGGTTTTATTAAAGAAGATGCATTGTGAGAGCTTGATGTTGTGGCTTCAAGACACTGTCAGTGGCATTGGATGACACCGTCTGCCTGTGGGTCAGATCCTAATTCACACACAGTGTTAGCATGGTTCTCAAGTGCTCATGGATTGTAAGTTAGCTGTTATGGAGAAATGTGAGTTTTACATCTATGAGGTTTGTTGGCCACAGTAAGGGTTCAGATGTCATTGCATTTATTTTTTTTCTCGAGACTGCTGAGAAATTGCTGCCAGTTCTTTTCTCCCAATGCTTTTATGCCACAATTTGTTATCCTTTATCTAATAGCCACAGACAGAAACACCTTCATGCAAGTTGGCAACTTGCGGCTCCTCAAAATCTTGGTTAGACTGGAAAGAGCAGATGACCTCAAGTCCACTTTCCTGAGAATCAACAGAGAGCAGAGTGGAAAAATGTCAGTGAGTGCTGTGAGTATCACGTGTCTATCACAGACCACTTCATGGTACATGTAACAGTGATTTTTTAATACACTTTGTGTAGAAATGTGTAAAACATCTTCCATTGCGTATCATTTTAAGGTTGCAGTGTCGTGGGACTGTTTTTTCCTTTTACTTTGGAGATGAAGTGCTCTGAGCCCAGATCACCAATGCTTGCACTCAACACCGTGTAGACGGCCACATCCAAATGAGGTGACTTTCTGTTTTTTTATCTGGACATTCAGTACAGTGTAAATATTGCCTAAGTGGAAAATTTTTCTTTTTAATTTTAAGAAACCTATATTATAATGGACTCAGATAATGTTAATGACTTTATTACATATAACTTTTTTTAGTAATTATCTTCTCTGTATAAGGAGTGCCTGCTGTTTATACTGTTCTCTTTGCAACTGCTAATAATTAAACCCTATGTCCTTAATTTCTGAATTCCATATCTTGTTCATATAATAATTCTACTTATGGAATAAATATCTAAGATAAAAGATTTTGATAATCAAGATTGTTTTAAAATGTCATTTGAGTGGTTTAACTAAACTCAGACATTATTATACAGGAATTATCTACAATGATTAGCAATCATATTATTAAAGTATTTAATAAGAAAATGGTGTTAATATCATGTTGAATAAACACAAAAAAGATATAGAATAATGTAATTACTGGATGATTACAATTTTGTAAGATGCATTAAAAAACTAGAAAATAATACCTCTGAGTATTAGTCACTGTATGGTGGGAATTCGAGTAACTTTTACTTTGCTATTTTGCATTTTTCTGCATAGTTTGTATTATTACTTTTATAGTGAACATGTAAAATCATTTTAAACATTTTTTATTTTTAGAGAGGGGGAGGGAAGGAGAAAGAGAGAGGGAGAAACATCAATATGTGGTTGCCTGTCACACACCCCCACCAGGGAACTGGCCCGCAACCCAGGCATGTGCCCTAGACTAGAATCAAACCAGCGACCCTTTGCCTCTCAGGCTGGCACCCAATCTACAGAGACACCCTAGCCAGGGCAAAAATCAGTTTTAAAAAGACCATCAATTTACTTTTCAGTGTGGAGGTAATTTATGAGGAACAGAGAGCACTGGCTCAGGAACTAAGTAAATGTGGGTTCAAATTCAGTGACTATTTATTACATATGCAACCCAAACCTCTCTTAAGCTTCAATATCTTCTTTTCTGTAAGGGAGAGGGATGAGTAGTTCTCCAAAGTCACGCCTTTTCCAATAAATACAAAGACAAGGGTTGAAATGACAGAGCTAGAATCATAATGAGAATGTGATAGAGGAGTCTGTGAGGAAGAAAGGCCATGAGATGGGCCCAAGGCGTTCAAAGGGAAGCCCTGATGTCACCCACGCTCCCAAACTAGCATCCAGTGTCGGAGCTCTTCCAGACACTAGCTACCCTCTTCCTGTAAGACGGGAAACAAAATGCAAACGTGTAGTTTGATCATAGGAAGATGCCAGTAAGATTCCACACATTACGGGCACTCAGTTGTTATATTCTAATGTTTGCTTCTGCCACCCACAGTAGAAAGGAAAGAAGGGCTAGAACATGAAAATCACCATTTGTGCTGAGCCTGCTTTAGATACTTAGAAGTCTATTTTAGCAGGCTTCCCTCCAGTTGGAAAACAAAACCTTTATCTTTTTCCATTTAAACACAGATATCCTGTTCTGATAACCTCCGACACTTTATTACATAGCTGTGGTAAATAACAACTGCCCCATTTTAAACTCCAGTCCTGGCTAAACACTGTCATTAATTACCGAACATAAAAAATTGAAGTTTTTGTGAATAGAAGGAAATGTCATTTAGATTCCTTTGCTTTGTTTGCTAAATTTATTGGAGGGCTTGGGTGGTGTCAGCGGCTAAGATAGAATCATTGAGTTGGACTGTCACTGGGAACTGCCCTACACAGACGCTAAACACCAGCCAGCTATGGGCAGTGCTGACGTGTTAAGAGAATTATAGTGCTTCATTGGAAATCTGAGTGCAAAACGAAATTAAGAAATCAGCTTCCAAACACTCACAAACAGACTTAATTGCTTAGAAAATGCACTTTCAGTTACCTCATTTATTGTATAAAGTGACACTCCTTGTTTAAGAACTTGCAAAGGAATGAGTTAAAAATCATGTAGGTCACTTTGAAGAAAGTCTCAGAAATTGCTTTACCATAAATTTTTGTATTGATCAGGACATTAAGTTAGAGCTTTTGTCATCTTTCACCTTTGGTCATGTCATTCTTTGTCAGCATTTCTTAAATAAGGAAAACATGGGATTATATAATTCAAATTTTACTGAAAATTGGTTTATTTCTGGTTTTCTATTATCAACTCATTTTTTCTTGCATTTTAATTTCAGAAATTATTTATTTTTATTACAGATTGATTTTCAATTTACTCCTAACCTTTTGAAACTAAGCTTTAGTACAATAGAAATAAGCATTATAATCTGCTAGATGATAGAATCTGACAATTTTAAAACTAGAAGAGGCTTTTCCCGTCCCAACATTTCCATTATTAAGATGATTACTACAGAATCATCAACAATGGTAATATTTTAAAGGAGAATAATTTGTTCCAGTTCACTTATCTTGTATTTAAATCTACTATTTTCAAAAACGATGTTAATATCTGCAGACCAGGTCTTGATGTAAGTGTAAGGAAAAATTAAGACTTTGGAGTAAATGAAAGGAATGACTGGCTATTCTCTCAGTGGAACACAGGCCTCTGGGGATCATGTAATTCTACAGGAATATACACCTTATCTTTCACTAAGCTATTTTATAAGTCAATGAAATAAAAGTTAACTTGAAAACTATTTTACTATAAATTTCTGAATTGACCAGAAAAGTTCAGAAGTTCATGAGAAAACTATAGTAATGCAAATAATTCTTGTCCTGTGGGTGGTCAATGAATTTCCCCCTCCCGTTGTGGAAGAAGACAGTTTTTGTCTATTTGTAAATTTATTTCAGCATTCCCATTTATCTATGTCTCTGTTCTTTGAATTCTCCTTTGAGTGAGTTGTAATTTTTACTGATAATTTAAATAAAATATTCACCAGGTATTCATTTTTATTTATATGGGAGTCATTATTTTACCTTTTTGGTAAAATTATCCTTTAACCTAAGATATTATGCAAATGACCATTACATGATAGAAAGCCAGTCACACCTTTTTCCAAGCTTATACAAAATAAATGGAAGCCCAGAGAAACTCAGCATGTGTGATGTACATGTAACAAACTGCTGAGTGCGTGTGAGTACGTGTCTACTTGGTTCCTAAATTGATGTTCTTTCTCAATGCAGTCTTCTCATGGCATGCCTCTCAAACATGAGAAATACTTCTTTATTCTCAAGAAAATTGCTTTCAGTTTTATTTGTTACTAAAAAAAAGGATACTCCCATAATCTTCAGATTCATGGTCATGAAGTTTGATTTACATAGTCTTTGAACTCAGTCTTGTCTTTCTGACTGCTAGGTTTCTCTGTTCTGCTTTGGCTGAGATATTTTTCTTGGCTTTGCATCACATACCAAATATCTTGAATTCAGGGTTGATATCAGTTAAGGTGTGCATTAAATTGCACACAAAGCTCCTCCCTTCCAGCACTTGTTCAGACCTTCTGATTATGTCTAGGAGAAAGCTTCAGTAGGGCGGTAGTGTGTCTTTAACTTCTCTCTTGAACTTACCACCTGCTATTTTATAACAAAGAGAGAGCTTCAGAACCTCCCCAGAAGGGTTAGTATATAATTTTCTTTTTTTTGTTTTGCTTATTTCATGGTTATCTTTTATTTATGGAACATAATTCTGGTTTGTATTTACATTAATAGGAAAAAGCTTCTTTCAAAATAAATTTTAGTTAAAAATAGGTTGAAATAAAGAACAACATTAATTAAATAACTCAGGTAATAGTTATAAGGTAGGAGATGGCAAAATTATGACTCTTATGATGACTCAAATTTGGGAAGGAGGAGAATCTTTGGAGGTGAAAGTCCAGGGCTACTCCAGTGAACCATGTAATGGTTAAGTGGCCCTAGGTTGCTTACCTGTAGGAATCTGCCTGTCAAACTGAGGATCCTATAGACAGTACCACATAGTGATGTTTTGGTCAGTGAGGAGTCACGTATACAACAGTGGCCCCTAAGATTATAATGAAGCTGAAAAATTCCTATCACCTGGTGCAATGAGTTACTCATGCATTTGTGGTGATGCTGGTGTAAACAAGCCTTCTGCACTGTGAGCCATATAGAAGTGTAGCCCATACAATTATAGTAGTAGGCTATGCCATTTAGGTGTTTGTACATGTACTCCAAGCTGTTCACACAAAGACAAAATTGCCTAATGATGCATATCTCAGAAATATCCCCACTGTTCAGTGGTGCATGACTATGCTATCTACTTCATGGAGCCATTGTGACAAGGTAAATGACTGCAGGTTTCCTGATGTCACAGAGTGCGTCTAATTTATCTGTTTATTCCTCAGCTCCTACTACAGTCCTTAGCACACAGGACTCAATAAGAGCTCATTTTCTTTTTTTTCTTCTGTGGTGCTCCCTAGTATGGTCACCTGAACTTCCCTATGGTGTTTTAAAGCAGAGAGTATTGCATAAGAACACATGAAATATACACAAGCACTTATAATCTCTTATTTTTCCCTAATTATCAAAGCTGTGTACTATACATTGACTGCATACAGTGTGTGTGTATGGGGGGTACACACACACACACACACACACACACACACATGAAATACAGAATGAAGCAAAAAAAAAATCTGAAATGCCATTCCTATATACACACACATCACACCTCAAAGTCAACCACTTTTAATTTTACAAATTTTTATTTTTGCTGTAATTAAAAAAATCTTTATACATTGAGATGCTACCATTACCAGTTTTATAACCTGTTATTTTTATTTAACATTAGATCATAGATTTTTTGACTTGGTATTCAAAATTCTTTCATTCAACACATTTTTTTTTAATTTTAAAGATTATATTTATTTTTAGAGAGAGGGGAAAGGAAGGAGAAAGAGAGGGAGAGAAACATCAATGTGTGATCACCTCTCACACAACCCCCACCAGAGACCCTGACCCACAACCCAGGCATGTGCCTTGAGTGGGAATCGAACCAGTGACCCTTTGGTTTGCAGTCTGCAATCAGTCCACTGAGCTACACCTGCCAGGGCTCACTCAACATAATATCTAATGCTTGATCCACACTGGGGCCTTTCTTTCCCTTCCATCATGGGATCCACCAAAAGAACGTGACCCTGTGAACCCTTTGGTAAAGGACCAATCAGACTATTTGGATTTGGGGAATATGGGTGTTTTGGGGGGAGGCTAGGGGAAAAGAGGGAGAAAAAGGGAAGTGGGTTGAGGAGGAATAATGGAGAAAGAGCTTTACCAACAAGCTGGGTTGGAAGGTCCCAATCAGGGAAGAGGTTGCCTTGCAAAGCTTGGAACCCACCCCTTAATCTTGCGCTCCCCCTGCTGGCCTTGCAAGCACATCCACAGGGTGAGATATGACTAAGCAAGAACCGAACCGATTGAAATCACCAGTGACGGAGCTAAAGAAAAACAGCCAGCTTTGTGCAATTTTTAAACATCAAAGTTTACATCAACATCAATGAATTGACTGTGCTTATTCAGTTAAAACAAATTAGAATCCGAGATCCCTACCCCTTCCTGATCTCTTTCTCTTTTTCTCTGCCCCAGGGGAATGAAATTCTAAAGGTCTCAGCTTTCCTTTTCAAGATTCTTATTTTTCTCCTGCTAGGTCTCCATGATCTTGTTGGTTGTTTCTCTTAACTGTATTTTGCTGTTGTCTCTCTCTCTCTCTCTCTCTCTCTCTCTCTCTCTCTCTAACTGTCTTTGCTACCCTACATCCCTTGCTGGTGCATCTGTGAATAAAAAAGTAACAGTGAGGACTTCGGCCAAGATGGAGGCATAGCTGGACATGCTCACTGTGCCTCCTCTCACAACCAAGATTAAGGACAACAAAAATATAGAACCAAAAAGAAAAGAAAACCCAACCAGGACAGAGAGAAAATTGAATTGTGTGGGAGTCCGACAACAACGATTCACCCAGACAGGTAAGAGGGGTGAAGTCAGCCACTGGCAGTTTGTGGCCGACAGAGTCCGATCTCAGGGGGATAAGCTGGTGGTGGTCCCGGGCACACAGTCACTCCAGGCACACAGGCAGCGGCATTGCCGAACGTGAGGAGGCCAAGTGGGGTGCACAGGGTGGCAGACCGCGGACACACATTTATGCACAGATAAACCTGGCGAAAACGGGCAGCAAGACAGACTGTGTGATGCAGGGCCCCAGTGCCGGGAAGTAAAGCCTAAAATCACCCACTGAAAATACTTGTAGGGGCTGAGGTGCTGTGACGGAGTCCCAGCCTCACAGGAGAGTTCGTTGGGGAGACCTACAGGGTCCTAGAGCATGTGCAGGCCCAGCCACATGGAAATCAGCACCAGAAGGGCCCAATTTGATAGGGAAAGAGGCTGAAGGGACTGGGATGCCTGAAAGACCGTGGAGCAAGAACCATTGTTCCCTCTCAGACCCCTCCCCCACACCCAACATCACAACCCAGCAACTGGGCTGCCCCGCCCTGGTGAATCCCTAAGGCTCACCAGGCCCCTCAGTAGGTAACAGCTGCGACCAGACAAAAACAGAAAAACCAAAACCAAGGATGGCTCAAAAGGGAGAACAGACCAGGGCCCCGGAGCTAATTCATCTGAGCAACCAGGAGGTGGTCAACTTATCAGATGCAGAGCTCATAGCACTGGTGGCCAACCTATCAGATGCACAGTTCAAAGCTCTGGTGATTAGGAAGCTCACAAAATTGGTTGATTTTGGTTGCAAATTAGAGGAACAAATGAAGGCTACAATAAGTGAAATGAAGAAAGACACACAGAGAACCAATAGAGATGGGAGGAAAACCGGGACTAAAATCAATGGAGTGGACCAGAAGGAAGAAAGAAACAACCAAACAGAAAACAAGGAAGAAACAAGAATTCAAAAAAATGAGGAGAGGCTTAGGAACCTCCAGGACATCTTTAAACATCCCAACATCCAAATTATAGGGGTACCAGAAGGGGAAGAGGAAGAGCAACAAGTGGAAAACTTATTTGAACAAATAATAAAGGAGAACTTCCCCAATCTGGCAAAGGAAATAGACTTCCAGGAAGTCCAGGAAGCCCAGAGAGTCCCAAAGAAGGTGGACCCAAGGAGGAACACACCAAGGCACATCATAATTACATTAGACAAGATTAAAATGAAGGAGAGAATTCTAGAAGCAGCAAGGGATAAAGGCAGAGTCACCTACAAAGGAGTTCCCATCAGACTATCAGCTGATTTCTCAAAAGAGACCTTACAGTCAAGAAGGGGCTGGAAAGAAGTATTCCAAGTCATGAAAGTCAAGGATCTACATCCAAGATTGCTCCATCCAGCAAAGCTTTCATTTAGAATGGAAGGGAAGGTAAAGTGCTTCTCAGATAAGGTCAAGTTAAAGGAGTTCATCATCACCAAGCCCTTATTGTATGAAATGTTAAAGGGACTTATCTAAGAAAAAAAGATAAAAAATAGGACAGTAAAAAGACAGCAAACCCACAGATATTAACAACCACCCCTCAAACAAAAGCAAACTAAGCAAACAGCTAGACCAGGAGCAGGAACACAGAAATGGAGATCACATGGAGGGTTAGCAACAGGGGAGTGGGAGGAGGAGAGAGGGGGAAAAAGTACAGAGAATAAGTAGCATAGATGGTGAGTAGAAAATAGACAGGGGGAGGGCAAGAATAGTGTGGGAAAAGTAAAAGCTAAAGAACTTATGACACATGGACATGAACTAAAGGGGGGAATGTGGGTGGGAGAGGGTGTGAATGGTGGAGGGGACTGATGGGGGAGAAATGGGACAACTGTAATAGCATAATCAATAAAATATAATTTTAAAAAGTAACAGTGAAACCCTGCCTTTGCCTTGCAAAGCAGAGCTCCATTAGGTCCTATAATTATGCAACCTCTTATCTCTCCATTTGCGCTGAATTCGAAGATGTAAAAAGCTTTTAAAAAATAGGTATATGCTCAACTTGACAGTTGTGATAAAACAATGCCTCCAATAAAGAGAAAGGCACATTTGTAATTTCCTTTTCCATAATTTATAGTGATTTAGGCCCCCGACCTCAATCAGGAGATAAGAATTTCTTTGGGAACAATTTTCTTTTAATAGTACCATATGAAGCCGCAAACATTTCTTTTGCAGCCATTAGAGCTCCTAGCCTACAAAACAGTGACTGGAGATTGAATTAGGATTTAGAGAGAGGCTGTCTGCATCACATAAATAAACAATGAAGTCCTAGGCCACTTCATCACAGAACTTAAATAAGCAGTAGAGATAATCAACTGTTGTGCTACACATGCATAACCTATTTAAAAGATGACAATGGTAATGGAAAAAATATAATAAATATTGTATCTTATGTGATGCATGTAATATTCAGATAAATATTATGATCAGAAAAAAAAAGACAACAGTACAGCGTCAGAAGCATTAATGGACTCACAGTGCCATTCATTTACTCTACCTGAGTATTTCTTTTACACTAACACCAAAGCCATAGGTCAGGCAAATTATTGCTGGCAGTAATGCAGACAGAGGAGAAGACAAGGGGATTGTTGAATGATGAGAGGAAAAATACTAAATTAACTTAAGGATTTGTGGCCCTAAGCTTAATCTAATAAATGTTATTTGCCACTGATCCTTCTCACTGAGTTGTGACAAGAAAAAAAATCAATTCATGTTTAAGCACATACAAAAAGGTAGTTTATTATCTTGTTGGTTCATGTAACAGAAATTTAGAGCTTTAGGTATAGCTGGTTCTAGAAGCTGTTAAAAAACAAAATTCAACTGGATAAATTTAAAGATCTAATTGGCTTTGTTTAATCCATGAATCACGCAGCATCCCATCTAGCAAATAGGAAAGAGCTCCAAAGACCTGAAAAAAAAATAAGACAGGGTGGAAAAAGGAAGTTTCCAGTGAAGTGCAGATTGTGTCAAGCAGTGATATATCAGGCAGATCGCCTTACCTGGCTGACCAGGTAATTCCACATTGACTGGTAAAGGTTACATTCCTGAGAGAGGCTAAAACTGCAATTAGAGTAGGTATTAAGTCTTGGTTTGATGATGTGGGCCTAGCATCAGTGACTCCATTTTGGGCCAGTTGTCACTTTTTCAACAATGCTCAGGTGGAGTTGTCAGGTTTGCATTGTTCCATGTTGGCTTCATTTGCAGCATGCTGTCCCTGCTGGTGTTCGCTGATGTTCTATGTCTACGTATTAACACATTCAAGTCCACCAAAAGAGATTCTTTCCTAATCATCCTAGCAAAAGGTCAGGGATTATATCTCTTTGACTTGTTTCAGATAATGTGCATTTGTAACCAAACAACCCATGGCCTATGCATGTGGATTTTTGATGCATGATGCAACAATTGGCATTGGAGGAAACAAGTTTTTATTTACAGGATTCCAACCTTGAGGGGCCTGGGAGCACTTCTGCTCAGAACTCTGTTCTCCCATGAGACCTAGCACTTCCCTTGCTCCCCCCAGGCTATAAACCAAAACAAAGCCTGATAGTTCCCCATGTCCTTATCTGTTCTTAAGCTGGCTGCACAAACATTTCTCCATCCTCTCTGGAAAGTACACTGGTGGGTTTCAAAGTCTCCATCCTTTTGCAGCAGTTCTCTCCTTCAGGATCTGGGGTACATTGTCCTCAGCCTCCATGTAATAATCGAAAACATGTGCCATGTTACACTGGATCATGATGAAGTCTGGGAAGTCACATGTCCCAAGAAAGTGGCTTCTCTGTACATCCTGCAGAGAAGTAAAAGTCTACAGTCTCAGCATCCTGGCCACAGTTCAGCATTCTAGCTATCTCCCATGAATCCGTGCTTAGTTTGTCCGGTTCTCTCACAGCTCCATCAGCTCTGCTGCTGGGCTCTTCAGGCAGGTATCCCATGGCTCTCCACTTTCTTACTCCAGCTCCTTCCTTATTACAGACCACATGGCTGCTTCTTACATTACAGACTGCATAGCTATGTCTCCTCACGGCTACCTCCCTTTCAAACTACATGGCTGCATCTTTTTCTCTCCCATGGAGGGCCAGCTCTTATGGTGGAATTCTCAGAGAAGCAGAAGGAGCTCCTCTCTCACTGCAGGCAGCATGGCAGAATCTCTTTTTCTTTCAGACCGCCCTTATTTTAAATCCTGACCCAGAGCTTCCTACGTGACCGCCTATCTAGCTCCTCCCACAATGTGCTACATTTGCCAGTTCCTCCATATTATTTATATTCTTTCAGCTTCCATCTTTAGTTAGGGCAAGAGTGACTCAGTGATGCTCAGGCCTCCACCTCCTTGCCTCTCAGGCAGGCACTGTACAACACCCCTGGATAAGTCAAGAGTCCCTGAATACTCTCTGGAAGTCACATATGCCTTTTGCCTGGGACAGTTGCCTGGGACAGTAGCCTGCTTCCGTTCAGGAAAGACACTGCTATCACCTTGCCATTGTTATGAAAAGTATCTTAAGCCATATCATCTGCTTTTCCCCTTCCCCCAAATATGAGCTGTGGAAATATCTCCTATTTTGGAACCCCCTTTCTTTACACCCCCTTTCACATTTTCTGAACCAGTCATTGTGTGTTGAAGAATGGAATGTGTTGATTGAGTCATGCACCATGCTGTGGGCCATGAGTGTGTGTGTGAGGGGGAAGGGAGAGAGGGGTTGTGGATAGCACCATCAAAACAGCTAGAATAAGACTAAAATCTATATGCCATTAGCAGAAGATTGTGGAATAGATGCCAAATGGGTAAGGAAGGCCTGATCTTTTAATGAATTCAGTTTAGAAAGGAGCAGTCTCTAGAACCTTCAAATGAATTCATTTAACACATAGGATAGACCCTATAGTAAACACTGGAAAATGTCTTCAAGTCTGTTTGTTCACCTGAGGTTCCAGTTCTAAGTTAAATTTATTAGGAGGCTGTATGAACAAGTGCTCTTTGTAAGTAAAAACAGTCTTGCTGGTACCCTTAAATGCTACCACTCTATGCTTACCAAATTTCAAGTTTCCCATTTTCTCAAGTGACAGGAGAAAATGTTACTGTATCACATCCTTCAGTGTGCTGAATTAAACAAAATGTTGGGCAGCTAATCTGAGACTCGAGGAGCTCAAAGGGTCAAGGGAGTGTAAGAGGCATGGTTAACTAACTGGTTCCTGACTGCTAAACCCCTCTCACTATTTCAGAGATGTTCCTTTTAACTTGTACTTGGGTCCATTTACTTGTGGTTCCTCTCTATCTCTCTGGAATTTTCACTAGTGAACAGACTATAATACCAAGAGGAACTGTTGCTACACTTCAATACAGAAACAGGACACCCCCACATGCACACATACACAGATGAGTACATATGATGACATTTGAATGAGATACAGATGGTGTCAATGTCAATTTCGTGGTTGCATTATTTTCAATTGTGATAATTGGGTAAAGGGCACACAGATCTCTCTATATAACTTTTTATAACAGCATATGCATCTAAAATATCTCAAATTTCATTGTAAAATAGCGTAAGACCAACAAACGAAAACAACCAAAAAGTAGTTCTAGGATTGGCATTGTGATGGTAACAGTGACCTGTGTCTTTTTGGTGGAAGCAAATGTTTGAAATGTTTTTCCAGATAACGGTTGAACATGCCCTTATCTTCATGCTGACTCGCAAGCTTTGGGCTGAGGTTGCTGAAGCCCTGGGCTGGGGGAAGAACACTATGCACTGAGCTGTGGGAAGAGCTCCGAAACAAGTTCTCAGTAAGTATTCATTCAACAAATATTTGTTTTTTAAAAATCAAAGTAAAATTCACATAACATATAATTCATTATTTTAAAACACAACATGAACCACTTAAAGGGAACAATTCAGCAGCATTTAGTATACTCAGAATGTTGTGCAGCTGCTCTCTCTCCAGCATCATGCCCCGGAAATAAAACCCTGTACCCAACAAGCAGCTTCTTGCCATCTCTTCCTATCTCTATAGATTCTCCTGCTCTGGATATTTCATATAAGTGGCATCATATAATTTATGACTTTTTATGTCTGGCCTTTAAAATTTAGCATAGTATCTCACTAGGGAAAATGTTCATCCATGTTGAGCATATATAACTTCTTCCTTCCTTCCCATGGCTGAACAATACTGTTACCTAACATAGCATATTTTGTTTATCCATTTATCAGTTGATGGATTTGGGTAGTTTCCACATTTTGGTACAATGCTACTATAATGTTTGTACAAGTATATAACTATCTGTTTGAATATATGTTTCAATTCTTTTGGGAGTATACCTAGAAGTGAAATTTCTGGGTTGTATGATAATCCTATATTTAACTTACCAAATATTTATTGAGAACCTACAATATTCACTATAGTATTCTCAGTGCTGACAACACAATATTGAACCAAAGAGATGAAAATCCCTGCTATCTTGGGGCTTATGCTCTAATAGCAAAGAGAAAAGAAACAGTAAGCAGGTGTGGCACCTAATCTATGGTGCAAAATGAAAATGTGGATCTCTGTGGAAAAACATTGTTATTCTAAACTTTAAGATGGCAATAACAGGATATTAAAGCTCATGAAGGGCCCTTCCAGAGGGGCTGTGTATCACCCATCCTGAAGTGCCCGGGATAACAAGAACATAAACACAATACTTGCAGGTGCCAGGCACCTGCAAGGACACAGAATGAGGTAACATGACAGAACACTGGGACTGGGTGAGCTGCTTGGGAAAGGGCTCTGAGAAGGTCATGTTCAAGTTGAGACCTGGATGATTAAAAAAAAAACAGCTTTATCAAGATCTAGGGGCAGAGTACACAAACACAGGGAACAGTCTGAGCAAAGCCCACCAAGTATAAATGTGTTCCGTGTGGTTAGGGAACCAGAACAACCAAACATGGCCAGATCCTGGCCAGAGTGTGGCTAATCCCAGCTGTCTTCAGCCTGGGTCCAAGTATGATTTCTAACATTACACTCCTTGAAGAAGGCACCCAAGCCCTTACATTTCTTTTTTATTTTATTTTAATTGTTGTTCTTGTACAGTTTTCTGTCTTTCACTCCCATCCCAGCCCACCACCCCAGCCATCCCCACCTCCCTCCCATTTCCACCCGCCCTAGTTTTTGTCCACAGTCCTTTATACTTGTTCCTGCAAACCCTTCCCCTTTCCCCCTGAAATTCCCTCCCCTCTCTCCTCTGGTCACTGTCAGCCTGTTCTCAATTTCAGTGTCTTTGGTTATATTTTGCTTGTTTGTTCGTTTTGTTGATTAGGTTCCTCTTAAAGGTGAGATCATATGGTATTTGTCTTTCACCACCTGCCAAGCTCTTACATTTCTAATCAATGAATAAGGGGGCCTGTTCTTCTGAATGAAGCCAGTGAAGTTGTCTTTGTCACTTCAGGCTCTGGACCCATGGTTCTCAATGAGCAGGACATTGGTGTTCCCAGGTACTTTAAAGGTGGACCCCAGATTTTGCTTAATGTGTAACATTTACTGTGCTTCAATGAGAACACCCAGTATCTTAGGCATGCTGGGCTGAGGGCTGGCTGGAGGTGGTGCATGTGTAGTATAACATGGAGTTTCTGAATGATGGGAAGCACACCATGATGTCAGCATAGTGCTGAAGGCTGTCTACTGGGATGCATGGAGAAGGTGGGCTTCTGGGAGCACGCAGGGTAGGAGGTGGAACTGAGGCCAAGAGAACAGAGGAAGTTTGGGGCACACTATCATGGACACCACCAGATATCGTTAAGCTGGAGCAGACACTGCTTCGTAATTACTGCTGATGCTTCCATGTCTTTTCATCTCTTTAAGCATGTCTTCCAAAGCCCTACTATTATTAATCAAGTTTTGGGAACTGGAACAATATGGAGAGCATGGCTCCAGACAACATTGACAAAGACTGTATAAGGTGGAAGGGTCCAGTCCAAGAAATAGGGTATATACCCAGGCCAAGACTCTTCTGGGGCCACGAGGCCAGAGGTGGATGAGTCAGAGAGATGATGTGATCCAGAAGGAATCTCTTAGGAATTACTGTAAAATCAATGGTTTAAAAAACTGAACTAATGGGGCTGGAGACTATATATTAGCAAGGGGGAGAATTTACATTCATCATGTCTTCCCCAAGCAGTATTAGAAACTATGAGGTGTGCAATGTGTGTCATCTGAAAGGAGAAAGTGAAGAAAACAGATCACAGAAATGATTGCGTGGGAGCCTAAATGCTCCACAAGCGTTGCATGAATAAATCTTTTCCAGTTCTTTTTTGGTGTATAAACACTTCATCTTAGATCATAACTTGGATCTATAAATGTGGCCATTCATTTTAAAGGACTTGTGTCTTAGTCACTTGGGGCTGCTGCAACCAACCACCATAGAATGGGTGGATCAAGCAACAAACATTAATTTTTCACAGTATGAAGGCTGGAGGTCTGCAATCAGGGTGCCACATGGTCAGGTTCTGGTGAAAATCCTCTTCCAGGTTGTAGGCAGCCAGCTTCTCATTGTACCCTCATGTGACAGAAAGAGAGTGGGAGAGAACTCTGAGGTCTCTTTTTATTAGGGTGCTAATCCCACCCATCTGTGCTCTACCTCATAAATTAATTACCTCCTTAGTCTCTCCGCCCATCACACTGAGGGTAGAACATCACTCTGTATATTGGGCAGACACAAGGATTCAGTCCACACCAGAGTCTGAAGTGGCCTTCATTCATAGTCATTGACTTTGTGGAACTACTGAGTGCTGAGAACATCGTGAGAGGTTCCGGCCATGCTTGGGGGTCCAGTTTCAAGACAATTCTTGCCAGGACACAGAGTCCCTGATCCTTTTTCCTTGTTAACAGGCATAGCTGAATCAGCATTCTATTCAGTGTGCAATACCTAACTTCTGTGTTTTTAAAAATACTCATCATCACTTGGCAAGATTTTTTTTTAATTCTTTCAAGTGAAATACCTAGGGAAAATGTTATATTCTCATTTACAGCTAAATATAACGCCTCCAGATAGGAATAGAAATTAGAAAATGTTCCATCTCTTTTTTCCTCTGGTATGATAGTAAAAGGAATTCATGGAAAACCGGTCAAGTCAAAAAAATTCCCCATATTGATTTTTTCTAGCCTGAGTAAAATTTGAAAGGTAAATCACTTCTTTATGAGAGAACTCTTAAAATAATTATTTGTAATTGTTTGGAAAAAGGTGAAGTTATAATAATCCTAATAATAATATTCTACAAACATAAAGTAATTTTTATACATTTGAGGTTGAATCTGAAAACATTAGCTTCCTATTACCTATTTTTTACAGAAATAGTAAACTATTTTTACACATTTTGTCCTTTGAGAACTTCCCATTTAAAAACCTAATAATTACCCTAGCTGCTGTGGCTCAGGTGATTGAGTGCCAGCCTGCGAACCATAGGGTCACTGGTTCAATTCCCAATCAGGGCATATGCCTGGCTTGCAGTCCAGGTCCCCAGTTGGGAGCATGAGAGAGGCAACCACACATTGATGTTTCTCGCCCTTTTTCCTTCCCCACCCCTCTGTCTAAAAATAAATAAATAAAATCTTTAAAAAAAATTTAAGAACCTAATAATTATTCCACTTTTGTTTTATTTTTTAAAAAAATCTGTGTATGTATACAGAGTGGGGCAAAAGTAAGGCTACAGTTGTTCATATGGAAAATAATATAATAACTAATAAATAATAATACAAGAACAAATGCTATTTCATGTACACATGACTGTAAACCTACTTTTTCCCCACTCTGTATATTTACATGCAAAGAATAAAATATAGAAGGGCATAGCTCAAAATGTAAGTAATCATCACATCTAGGGGTAAGATTAGGTACAATTTTTCTTTTATTTTTGTATTTTCATGTTTTTCTACAATGATATGTATTATTTTTATAACTGGGGAAAAATAGAAAACTAACATAAGCAAACTATGGGTTCGAATCTCAGCCATAAACAGATGGCATACTCGAGAGTTTAGACAGGAGAGTGGAGTTGAGTTAATGCCTTCGTGGAGAGAAGCAGTCAAGACTTAAGGAAGCAACAAGGCATAATGAAGTTCCCAACAATTAGTGGGATGAGAACATGATTCCAGAGCTTGGAGAGCTTGAGACTGACAGGACCTTAGTGAGACAGAGTCTGAGTGTATTACCTAGCTTTGTTTTCTTGCCCCTGATCTGAACCCAGTGGAACCCAGGTTCAACACTCCTAAAAGATCAGTCTCAAGACCCCAAGCAGGGCAGAGAGCAGAGGATAAGGGATGCACTGGACAAATGGAGAAGCAGCAGCAAGAGCAACCAGGTTATAAAGATACATTGTCTGCTATGGGCTACATTCTCTTGTATGTTTCCATTGCATATTTTGAAATTACAAAATTACTTTTTAAATCCATTATTTTTTTCATTTGGTTCTTTATGAAATTGAAATAAATTCTACATGTTTATACCAGAGACCACTCTCTCAACACACATTAGGGGTTGAGTGCAATTTAACAACCCTTTGTTAAAGATATATGTGGTAGGCATCTATTTTTTTCTCTTTCATTCCTTCTGGGGAACATTTTCTCTCCAACTCTGCATGATGAAAGAATTAATCAATGGTATCCATTTCCTTTGCCATGTGATGGGCATGTAACCCAGGCTGGTCAATTGGTGTGCTCCATCTCCCTGGATATGGGGTTAAGTGAATACAGGACCCCATGGGAACCACCCCATGGGAACCATGGGAATCGGTGCTCTTTTCTAAGGACAGATATGAATAGTTGGAAATAAAGGCTCTTTCTCCTTCTAAAATCAGGAACTCTAAGCACCAGATCTGGAGCTCTCAGCAGCTACCTGTTCAACCACCCAGTGAGCCTTTGGTGACATTGCCAACATACAGAAAAAGAGAACTAAAAGATGCAGGAAGAACACAAATTCCTCATGACATCATTTAGCATCTGAGCCTTGCAGCACGTAAAGCTAGCAAAACCCCTGGACATCTGTGTTATGTTTAAATGTTCTTTTCTGCTTATGTGACTTTGAGGTACATTTCTCACACTAAAACTGAGAGTCCTGAAGACTAGTCTCCAATGGGAGGATGAGGGTGGTGACAACTACTGTTCCCTGTATTCTTACCTATATTGTTTTCATTTCTATAATAACCTTTGAGGAAAGTACTATTATTATCACCATCTTCCAGATAAGCAAACTGAGGTAGAGAGATGTTAGGTTACTTGCTAACAACAGTAAGGGACTGAATTGTCATTTAAACCTTAGTTGGCTCAACTGGAACTTAGTTGGCTGTGCTTTTTAAATGTTTTTCTGAGAGAGAGAGAAAGAGAGAGAGAGAAAGGGAAGGAGAAAGAGAAGGAGAGAAACACTGATATGAGAGAGAAACATCAATCAGTAGCCTCTTGTATGCACCCAACCAGGGACCAAACCTGCAACCCAGGCATGTGCCCTCACTGGGTATTGAACCAGTGACCTTTTGCTTTGTGGGATCATGCCCAACTGATGAGCCATGCCAGTCTGGGCAAAAACCTGTACTCTTAATAAAATAACTATGTAATTTATCTGCTAGGCCAGAACACTTTTATAGTGACAATAGAATAATAGACACAAACCAGGACTGTCCCAACTCAACTGGGGTCCACCTGTCTCTTTACCATTCTACCATAATTCTCATGATCAATGTTTTACTGTTCGAAGAACAGAGATATGGACAGGTTGAGTAACTTATCCAAGGTCACATGCTAGCACATGTCAGAGCCCTATGGTTAGGGAAGAGGAGGATTAGGAGAGTGACCATCAGCCACATCTGTGTCTTGCTTAGATCAAACCCAAGGCTTTTCAAGATTCATAGATGGAGCCCTACAGAGGCACTGGAGATCAAAGTTCAGGCTAGGATAAAGGCTTATCTGCAAGCCAAAGGAACTTGAAGTACAAAGATAAATTTATTAAGAGGTAGTTTTTGAGCTGCTAGAATGACAGAAGTATGAATTTTTAAAAGTGTATGCTATGGCACCTAGAAGAACAGCTATTAACAGGCTGAATTTGAGACTGATCAGAGACTATGAGACAGTAGTAAGTGAGGACATCTTTTCATCCACTCACAAAACCATCTGGATTATCCAAACGTTATTGGATAATATTTAATAGGCTCTCTGTTTTAGATCACAGTAGCTGGTGGTGGGAATTAGCTGCTCATCCTATCTTTCCTTTGGGATCCCCTGTATGTGTATGTGCGCATGCATGTACACTCAAGAGCATGTATTTGTGTATGGTGTGGGGAAAACGTGGCATGAGCCTTGCACTGTGCTGTGTACTCACACAGTCACCTCTATAACACAAACTAGGACACAGGTACTATTATTATCCTATTTTACAGACAAGGAAACTGAAGCTCACTGTGGTTAAGAAACTGGAGCTAGGTTATTCAGCCAACAGATACTAAGTATGACCTCCTTTGGACCAAGCTGTGTGGCCCAAAGTGCTGAGAGTCAAGTAGTAATGATATTGCCTTCAGTGGCCCTTGCAGTAAAGATGTAGAGAGTGTTTCCGTCCAGGTCAGCCTGACCAACTACGTCATTTTGCCTGTCAGCCCCAAGTAACAAGTATGGTGTGAACATGCTAAACTATGCTGGTATACTCTGCTTGGTTGAGAAAAGAGGGAGGAAGATAAGATCACAGATGTTGAGGGGAGGGCCCAGGTTTTGCACCATTCTCAATGAATAAGCTGTGCATGCTGGAAGGGGCTGTATTGAATGCATCAATGACTTTCTGTACAGCAAAGGAAGAAATCAACAGAGTGAAAAGGAATTCTATGGAAAGGGAGAAAATATTTGTAAACCATCTATCTGATAAGAGGATAGCCTCCAAAATATATAAGGCACTCCTACAACTTTAGTAGTAGTAGTAGTAGTAGCAGCAGTAGTAATGATCTGATAATTGGGCTAAGGACTCAATTAGACATCTCTCCAAAGACATACAAATAGCCAACAGGTATATGAAAAAAATGTTCAGCATCACTAGTCATCAGGAAAATGCAGATCAAAACCACAATGAGATATCACCTCACCTGTGTCAAGGTACTTATTATCAAAAAGACCTCCCCAAAACAAGGGATAACAAGGATGTGGATATATTGGAACCCTTGCACACTATTGGTGGGAATGCAAAATGGTGTAACCACTATGGGAGGCACTGTAGCTGTTCCTCAAAAAGTTAAAAGTAGAACTAACCTGTGATCCAACAATCCACTTCTAAGTATTTAGCCAAAAGAATTACAAGCAGGATTTGGCAAGACATTAGCGTTCCCATGTTCATGGCAGTATCATGCACAACAGCCAATTTGTGGGAAAACGTAAATGTCCATTGACAGATGAATGGATAAAGAAAATGTCTGTATGCACACATATATATTTATATACACTCACATATACACAATGGAGTACTATTTAGCCTTAAAAAAGAAATCTGCAAAATGCAACAACATGGATGAACCTTGAGGACATTGTGGTACGTGAAATAAGCCAGTTACAGGACAACCAATACTACCTGATTCTGCTTATTTGAGGTATCTAAATGGTCAAATTCATAGAATCAAAGTGGAATGGTGGTTTCCAGAAGCTGGGGAAGGAGAAATGGGGAATTACTAATCAACCAGAATAAAGTTTCCTTTAAGTTGAATAAGCTCTACAGATCTGCTTTACAACATTGTCAACCTATAGTCAACAGTAATGCATTGTATATGCAGACATTTGTAGAGAGGGTAGATCTGATATTAAGTGTTCTTAACACAATAAAATAAAATTTAAAATATAATGCATCGACAGTTTTACAACAGTTTAAGGATTAAAGGGGAAATCTTCCTAAGATGAATTTTATTTTTTCCTAACATGGATCTTAAAGTGTTGTATGGCTTCACCCTTGACCATCCCTCCAAACCCACCGGGAACCTCCCCATCCCCAGTTCAGCTTTCTGCATCCCAAACCCCCTGTCCTCTTGAAGCTCACTGAGTTTGCCCTTCTTCTTTCTGAATGGGAATGACTTATGTGTCATCCTTTCTTCTGCCTTGGGTATTCTCCTCCACCTGTCCCAGCTTTCTTTAGTCACCCTTCAGATCTCATCAGGACAGGCTTGCCTAACCACCCTAATCACATTAAATCTCCCATGGCCCCAAGCACCTCTCCACAGTAGCACTTGTGTAACTGGCACCTTAACATTAGTTTGTGATTAAGTACTATCTGTTTCCTTTAAATAGACAGTAAGCTTTTTAAGGGCAGATACTGCCCCTTCTCTCTTCTTTGCTTACTTTTCAATATTTTTGTTAATTTTATTGAATTTATAAGTGTCAGGCTAATTACATATCTGTTGAATGAGTGAAATAACGAATGAACCAATGAAGATGAGGTGTTGCCAAATATAAAATAGGGTATCTAACAAGTCAGAGAAGCCAGGTAACCATGTCTGTTTTTTGCTTATCATTGTCTCCTGATCACCTAGTCCAGTACTTGAGAGATTGCTTATCTAAGCCTGCTTTGGAAACTTGAATGCTCACACGAGTCACTCAGGCATCTTGTTACCATGCAGCTTCTGAGTCAGTAGATCTGGACAGGAGCTTGAGATTCTGCATTTCTAGCAAATACCATACTTTAAGGAGCAAAGCTCCAAGCCACATCATGCTGCGAGAGGATATTGGCTCAGAGTGGTGTACCAGTTAAGATGCTTTAGTTGTAAGTAACAGAAAACCCAGTTCAAACTGGCTTACTTAAAAATAAAGACAATTTACTTTGTCACATAACTGAAAAGGCCAGTGAAAGAGTGGCCGTCACGCACAAGTGGATCAAGGCTCCCACTCTCTCTCATGTGACTCTCCTCATGCTGCTCTCCTATGAGTGCCCTTTAGCTCCTTTGGTTGACTTCCTTTTCCTTGGTGGTGCTAAAAGGACTGCAGTTTTTTCAGCTGTCATATCTCTGCACCGTACTATTTAGTAGAAAAGAGGTTATCTGTTCCCCCAGCCATCAGGAAAATTCTATTTTAAGCCTGTTTTGAGCAAGTTTGTTCATATATGGGGTGAGGTGGGAGGAATTTAGAATGTATTTGGCTGAAGTTGTCCATTTGCTGGCTTCAGAAGAAGTGGCTTATATTGTCCTATCTGCACGCCTGGTCCTGATGGTACATAGGCCTTCAAATAGTTCCATCCTATTCATAACAGAATAGGCCCTTGCCTCCAAGTGTCTACTTAAAGAAGTAGTTCTCAAATCTGACACAGAATTACTCAGGAAACTTTGAAAATATAGGTGCCTAGCTTCTACCTTAATCAAACAAATGAGAACTTTGGAGGTGTGGTGCAATAATCCAACTTTTACAAAGATAAGATCCCTGAGTGATTCTAATGTTCATCCAGGTTTGGGAATCCCTTACCTAGAGCAGTGCTTCTCAGTGGGGAGCAGCGGGGACTTGCCCTAAGGGGACATTTGTCAATGCCTGGAGCCATTTTTTGGTTGTCACAACTGGAAGGCAGGTATTACCTATGTCTTGTGGGATGGTGCTAAATGTCTTATAATGTCCTATGAGGGCACAAGACAACTCCCTGCCCTCAAACAAAAATTACCTGGCCCAAATGTTGACAGTATCAAGGTAGAGAACCATTGACGTAGAAGGACAGATGTTTGAGCCACTGAGTTCTCTACAGCATATTCTAGCTAGCACACTGGCAGGGGAACATACAGGGCAGAATAGTGGTTTTCAAACTTTATCATACTTAAGAATTAGTAGAAGTATATGTTTAAAAGGAAGGCTCCTGGGGCCCTTGCCCTGAAGTATTAATTTATGCAGTCACCTTAATGTCTACTCTAATGAAGTTGACTTGAAGGCAGGTGTTCCACAGACCGCACCGTGAGAAACAGTGACAGAATGTAACTTATATTTTACAGGGTGCTCTCAGGGACCAGCCTGACCTCAGAAGTAGTGTCATGGAAGGTGGCATTGGGCTGGAATGCATCTCCTGGTGGGAGTTAAGGCGCCACAGCAGATGGGAGGTCCTGGGGAGACCTGGCAGCAGCTCTCATTCTTCTCTGCTGGGCTTGGCCTGGAAAAGTCAAATGAAAACCCAGTTAGTTCATGATCTCATCTTCCTCTGAGGAAAGATTGTCTGAAGACAGGGTTACGGCTTCCAATGTACTGACTGAGCTCTGAGGGGTTTTATTGACGTTCATTTTTATAGCTCTGAGGAGGTTAGTTTTTATACTTCTGTCAGCAATGTGAGGTAAGCATGGAGGAAAATGAAATCCCCCAGGAGCACACGATTTTGTGGAGCATTGTAATATAATTGTGATGAGCCAGTGTGAGCCTCATGGAAGATCTGACCAGCTTGCTCGTTGTCTCACTGTGGTGCCTGAGTCTGCAGCCCAGGCCCCAGAGCCTGGCTGCCAGGAGATTTGGGGAAGGAATGGCAACCTGGCAAACTTCAGCCTTAGGCACTGCCCCCCCAGGAAGACCCTGGGCCTCCACTGGAGCCCCAGCACAGCTGGGAGTCTCGCTAAGACCACGTGGTTGTGCTTCAGTAGAGAGAGCTGATGAAATGTTTCTTCCTTGTGCTGCCTACATTATTTTGGGAGAGTTTATTCTAAAAACAGCACAGCCAAGTCCTGCCTGGATGCCCTCTGGAAGGTTGTACAGTGTTTATGGTTTGTGCATACTTGGAGTCTCACAGAAGAGGCAACATTTTGTAGGAGGAGGAAAAGGAAAAACAGTGGGCTTTGGAGACAGGATACAGCAGCTAAGTTCTGATTCTGCCTCTGGTCAGCCTCAGTGACGTTAGATAAGTCACTTAACACTTGTGGGGCTCAGTTTTACCAACTTGCTTATAAAATGGGCATCTTCTAAGACCAATCTGATGGAATCAATCTAAGGAGAAAATTAGTAAAATATGTATCAGTTCTTTGGTAAAAAACAATGAGTGTTCCCATTCTGAGCAGACTGTGGTCTCCTTAATATTCACAATGACGTAGGTGTCCGTGTACAGCCCACCACCATCCCTGGAACAGAGCAAGCAGTGTGTGTGATATAAAGTGAAATTCACTATTCATCTTCTTGTGTTTATTTGATTAATGACTCTCACCCTGCCAGAATGCCACAAGGGCAGAGATGGTATCTACTTTTTGCACATCTGTTCATGTCTTCTCTGTAGCTCATTGTCTGGCTCCATAAATATTTGCTGAATAAGTGAGAAAATTAATGAATGAAAAATGAATTGAAGTCAACAAAGGTTTTGTGAATGCTTCCTATGTGCTAGGGTTTTGTAGTCAGGAATTACCTGTGTGCAAGAAATAGAAACCCCGCCAAACTAACGTGGACCGACAGGAACAAGCAAGGCTGGAGGCCTAACCAGGTTTTAAGGGACTAGGTGAGGAGCTACAAGCTCAGCAGACCGTCTCTCTCTCCCCCCGCCCCCTCTGCTCTCATCTCCTCACTGCCTCCCTGCAATTACTTTTACTCTCTAGCTGCATACTGGCTCTTTATGCTTTGCTCATACTTGAGACTAGACCAATATAGCCTCTTATTTTAAGCAAAAAACTCTTTTTTAAAAAAGTATATTTTATTGATTATGCTATTACAGTTGTCCCAATTTCCCTTTGCTCCCTCTGCCTGGTACCCCCATTTCCTCCAGCAATCCCCTCCTCTACTTCATGTCCATGGGTCATGCACACAAGTTCTTGGCTACTCCATTTCCTACATGGTTCTTCTTCTTCTTTTTTTTTTTTACTTTCTTTAAAAGTAAATTTTATTGATTATGTTATTGCAGTTATCCCATTTTTTTCCTCCACTTTATCCCCCTCCACCCTGCATCACCCCACCCTCTAGCATTCCCCCCAACTTAGTTCATGCCCATCTGTTGTACATATAAGTTCTTTGGCTTCTCTATTTCCTATACTATTTTTAACCTGTCTATTTTACAGGTTTAATTATACTATTTTATCCTGTCTATATTTTAACCTGTCCCTGTCTATTTTGTGCCTACCAGTTATGCTTCTTATTCCCTGTAACTTTTCCCCCATTCATCCCTTTTCCCCTCCCCACTGATAACCCTCCATGTGATCTCAATTTCTGTGATTCTGTTTCTTTTCTAGGTGTTTGCTTAGTTCATTTTTGTTTTTCTTGGTTCAGTTGTTGATAGTTGTGAGTTTGTTGTCATTTCACTGTTCATATTATTTATCCTCTTCTTAGAGAAGTCCCTTTAACATTTCATATAATAAGGGCTTGGTGATGAACTCCTTTAACTTGATCTTATCTGGGAAGAATTTTATCTGCCCTTCCATTCTAAATGATAGCTTTGTGGGATAGAGTAATCTTGGATGTAGGTCCTTGCCTGTGCTGACTTCAAATACTTCTTTCCAGCCCCCTCTTGCCTGTAAGGATTGATAAATCAGTTGATAGTCTTATGGGAACTCCTCTGTAGTTAACTGTCTGCTTTCCTCTTGCTGCTCTGAAGATTCATGCCTTATCTTTAATCTTGGGTAACTTAATTATGATGTGTCTTGGTGTGGTCCTCTTTGGGTCCAACTTGTTTCGGACTCTCTCTGCTTCCTGGACTGATATGTCTATTTCCTTTACCAAATCAAGTAAGTTTTCTTTCATTATTTTTTAAAATAAATTTTCAATTTTTTGCTCTTCCTCTTCTCCTTCTGGCACTCCTATGATTCAGATGTTGGTACTTTGGAGATACCCCAGAGGCTCCTTTTTCTATCCTCCTTTTTTTAAATTCTTATTTCTTCTTGCTGTTCTGATTAAGTGCTTTTTCTTCCTTATGTTCCAAATCATTGCTTTGAATCTTCATTTCATTCCCTCCACTGTTGGTTCCCTGTAGACTTTTCTTTATTTCACTTAATGTAACCTTCATTTCTGCTTGGGTCTTTTTCATGCTGTTGCAGTATCCAATGATCTTTGAGCATCCTGATCACCAGTGTTTTCAACTCTGCATCTGATAGGTTGGCTATCTCTGTTTTGTTTAGTTCTTTTCCTGGGGTTTTGTTCTGTTATTTCATTTGGGTCATATTTCTTTGTCTCCTCAATTTGGCAGCCTCCCTGTGTTTGTTTCTGTTACAGGTAGAGCTGCTTTGACTCCCTGTCTTAGTATGGTGGCCTATTGTAGAAAAGGCACCTGTAAATTGTGTGTGGTGGAGACTTAGCCTTAGGTAGTTGCCAGGGCAGGGCAACCTATTTCACCACTTTGTGGCTCTGTGTGAGGGAAGGCTCAGAGGTGGGACAATGCTGCTGCCTGGCCTCTGGAGATTACCTGGGAGGGAGCCATCTTCTGGCACTCACCCCCTTGCCAGTCACTTCACTTTCTTCCCTTTCATTTGTGTCCTTGTATGTGGTATACGGTTTGTGCCCTTCCAGCTGTTGCTCTGGGCTGAATCCTAGAGGGGGTGGTCTCTGTGAGTCCTAAGTCTGTTGCAAGACCTTTAAGAGAATCCTGCAGTTTCTTCCACTGCCCCAACCACCATTGGTGTTTACAGCCAGAAATTATATGGACTTATTTTCCTGGTGCTGGAACCCTGGGCTGGGTGGTATGATCTGAGCCTGGGATTACTTGATCCTGAGGTATCCTTCCAAATTTTTATCCACAATGCATGAATGTGGGACTGACTATTTTGCCACATTTCCATGCCTCCTTGACTTCACCCCTCCTACCCATCTGGATGAATGTGGCTTCTTTAAATCATTGGTTGTATGACTTCCAAACAGCTTGATTTTCTGATGGTTCTGGGCAATATTTGTTTTGTAGCCTATTGTAATTTTTGCTGTAGTTGTGCACAGAGGCAAAGTGTGTTTACCTACACCTCCATGTTGACCCTAAGGATAAACTCTTATTAACCACTGTCTCTGAGTGCCAAACCTAAACTTCCAAGAAAGAAATTATGAATATCTTAGCTTAGGGAAGGAGTCCACTCCAGGTCCAGTCAGTTATGGTGTCATGAGTTTGTGCTGTGTGTGGGTGGGGGAGAGCCTCTGACATGCCCCTTACTTTGCAGAATAATCCTGGATATAGGGAGGGTGTGGAGTAATTCTGAGAGGTGATCATTGATAGAGACCTGTCTAGAACACAGACACAGTGCTGGACACTGGGGTGAGCACCATTCATTCATTCCAGAGACAGTCACTGGATGCCTACTTTGTGCCAGCCTCTATCCCAGGTGCTGGGGATACAGTGGTGACAAGAAAGACAGACAAGAGCCATGCCCTCCTGGAATCCTCATTCTGAAGTGCCAGTGGTTCTACATTACAGCAAACAAGAACATCAGGAAGACAACTTCAGACAGTGGTAACTGCATTAAGAAATGGCGGTACAATGCAGGATGATGGGTCAAGGGGTGGGGAGGTTACCCCTTAGAGTATCCTATACTGTCATACTGCCAAAAAAAAAAAAAAATCCACAACAGTGCCATGATCTGATTGTTCTGCTTATAAAAAAGCAGTAAAAGTAGTGTTCAGAATGTTTTTCACAATTCTTCCTTTGCTTTTCATGATGGGGTGAGGGCAATTGGATAGGGAAGAACACTTAGCTAGGGCTAGATTTGGGACAACTAGGCCATGGAGTCACCTCTTGAACCCTCTTTTGAAAATTTTAAAGCAGCTCTAAGTAGCCCAGGGCAAAGCACAGTCCAGGAGCCACCTTCCTCTGCTTGCTTTGGGGGCCTGCCAAATAATGCATGCAGCCTTCAGGCAAAGTAGAGGAAATGTTGTGGGAGAGGGGAGATCACTTGTTCACCTCAACTTCAGGCCTCTTGGGCTTTCTCCAACAGTGTTCCATAGAAAGGTACAACAAAAGTCAGGCTTTTCTCTAGTCATCCTCTGAAAAAACAATAGCTAAGGGATGCATAGCTATATGTTATTGAATGCTTAACACAGGCAGGCACTCTTCTAAAATCTCTATATGTATTGTTATTTATTTAACATATACAATTATAATATGTATTCATTTATTTATTTTATCTATATTGTGAGGTAGATATGATAATATCCCCACTTTACAGTTGCAGAAATCAAGGCACAGAAAGCTTATATAGACCTTGGCCAAGACAGAGGCATAGATAGATACACTTTCTCCACCTTATACAACCAAAAGAAGGACAACAACAAATTTAAAAACACAATATAAACAGAACTTTCAGGAAATTTAACTGTATGGAAGTCCAGCAACGAAGGAGTTAAAGAAGAAGTATTCATTAACACCAGTAGGAGGGGTGGAGGTGGGAAGCTGGGGTGGAGAGGACTCAAGGCAAGGCAATGGCTTGTGGAATGGGTGGTCTCACATTTGCCTGTGAATAAACCAGGAGGGATAACTGGGGAGTGAGACAGACCATGCAACCCAGGGTTCCAGCACAGGGAAAAAAAGCCTCAAATTCACTGACTGAAAAAACATGTAGCAGGTTAAGGCAGCAGGAGAAACTCCTCCTCCACTTCAGGAGTGTTCATTGGAGAGACCACCAGGGTCCTAGAATGTACACAAAACCACCCACCCAAGAATCAGCACCAGAAGGGCCCAATTTGCTTGTGGGTAGCAAGGGAAGTGGCTGAAAGCTGGCTGAGAGCCAAGCAAGCAGCATTGTTCCTTCTCAGATCCCTCTCCAACATATAGTGCTACAACGCAGCAACATGGGTTGCCCCACCCTGTCGAATACCTAAGACTCTGCCCCTTGCTATGTAACAAGTGCACCCAGACAAAATATATATATATATATATATATATATATATATATATATGACCCAAATGAAAGAATAGAACAAAGCTCCAGAGAAAATACAACTAAGTAATGAAGAGATAGCCAACCTATCAGATGCAGAGTTCAAAACACTGGTAATCAGAATGCTCACAGAAATGGTTGAGCATGGCTGCAAAATAGAGGAAAAAGTGAAAACTATGAAAGGTGAAATAAAGAAAAACATACAGGGAACCAACAGTGAAGGGAAGGAAACTGGGACTCAAATTAATGGTTTGGACCAGAAGGAAAAAATAAACATCCAATCAGAACAGAATGAAGGACTTCCAGCCAAGATGGAGGCGTAGGTGGACACACTGTGCCTCCTCTCACAACCAAAATTAAGGACAACAAAGATTTAGAAACAAGAAAACAACCAGAACTCGTAGAAAATTTAACTGTACGGAAGTCAAACAACCATTCATCCAGACCGATAATCCAGGTGAAGGGGAAGTGGCGGAAGGGACTGGAATCCGAGAGTGAGCAGAGCAAGCACCATTGTTTCCTCTTGGACCCTGCCCCCACATACCGCGTCACTAACCAGTGACTGGGCTTCCCCGCCCCAGGGAATACCTAAGGCTCCACCCCTCACTACATAACAGCTAGGACTAGACAAAAAAAAAAAAAAAAAATACAAACCAGAAAAAAAAATGGCTGAAACCAGAGAACAAATCAAAGCCCCAGAGCCAATTCATCTAAGCAACCAAGAGATAGCCAACCTATCAGATGCACAGTTCAAAGCCCTGGTGATCAGGATGCTCACAGAATTGGTTGATTTTGGTTGCAAATTAGAGGAACAAATGAAGGCTACAATAAGTGAAATGAAGAAAAACACACAGGGAACCAATAGAGATGGGAAGAAAACTGGGACTCAATCAATGGAGTGGACCAGAAGGAAGAAAGAAACAGCCAAACAGAAAACAAGGAAGAAACAAGAATTCAAAAAAAATGAGGAGAGGCTTAGGAACGTCCAGGACATCTTTAAATGTCCCAACATCTGAATTATGGGGGTACCAGAAGGGAAGAGGAAGAGCAACAAGTGGAAAACTTATTTGAACAAATAATAAAGGAGAACTTCCCCAATCTGGCAAAGGAAATAGACTTCTAGGAAGTCCAGGAAGCTCAGAGAGTCCCAAAGAAGTTGGACCCAAGGAGGAACACACCAAGGCACATCACAATTACATTAGCCAAGATTAAAATGAAGGAGAGAATTCTAGAAGCAGCAAGGGATAAAGGCAGAGTCACCTACAAAGGAGTTCCCATCAGACTGTCAGCTGATTTCTCAAAAGACACCTTACAGGCAGGAAGGGGCTGGAAAGAAGTATTCCAAGTCATGAAAGGCAAGGACCTACATCTGAGATTGCTATATCCAGCAAAGCTTTCATTTAGAATGGAAAGGCAGATAAAGTGCTTCTCAGATAAGGTCAAGTTAAAGGAGTTCATCATCACCAAGCCCTTATATGAAATGTTAAAGGGACTTCTCTAAGAAAAAGAAGATAAAAAATATGAACAGTAAAAAGACAGCAAACTCACAGGTATTAACAACCACACCTAAAACAAAAGCAAACTAAGCAAACAGCTAGAACAGGAGCAGGAACACAGAAATGGAGATCACATGGAGGGTTAGCAACAGGGGGGTGGGAGGAGGAGAGAAAGGGAAAGGTACAGAGAATAAGTAGCATAGATGGTAGGTAGAAAATAGAAAGAGGGAGGGCAAGAATAGTGTGGGAAATGTAGAAGCTAAAGAACTTATGACACATGTACATGAACTAAAGGGGGGAATGTGGGTGGGAGGGGGTGTGCAGGGTGGAGGGGACTGATGGGGGAGAAATGGGACAACTGTAATAGCATAATCAATAAAATATATTTTAAGAAAAAGAACATAATGAAGAAATAAGAATTCAAAAAAATGAGGGGAGGCTTAGGAGACTCTGGGACAACTTTAAACTTTCCAACATCCAAATCATAGGGGTGCCAGAAGGAGAAGAGGGAGAGCAAGAAAAGGAAATCTTATTTGAACAAATAATGAAGGACAACTTCCCCAATCTAGGAAAGGACATAGACTTCCAGCAAATTCAGGAAGCTCAGGTCCCAAAAAGTTGGACCCAAGGAAGCACACACTAAGACCCATCATAATTACATTACCCAAGATTAAGCATAAGGAGAGAATCTTCAAATCAGCAAGAGAAAAGGAGATAGTAACCTACAAAGGAGTTCCCATAAGACTATCAGCTGATTTCTCAAAAGAACCTTACAGGCAAGAAGGGGCTGAAAAGAAGTGTTCAAAGTCAACACAGGCAAGGACCTACATCCAAGATTACTCTATCCAGCAAAGCTATCATTTAGAATGGAAAGGAAGATAAAGTTCTTCCCAGATAAGATCAAGTTAAAGGAGTTCATCATCACCAAGCCCTAATTATATGAAATGTTAAAGGGACTTCTCTAAGAAAAAGAAGTTAAAAAATACAGATGGACTAAGCAAACACCTGGAACAGGAACAGAATCACAGAAATTGAGATTGAATGGAGGGTTTTCATTGGGGATGGGGAGGGGGTTGAATGGGGGAAAGTTACAGGGAATAAGAAGCATAAATGGTAGGTAGAAAACAGACAGGGGAAGGTTAAGAATAGTATGAGAAATGGGGAAGCCAAAGAACTTATATGTACAACACATGGACATGAACTAAGCTGGGAGAATGATGGTGGAAGGGGGTTACAGGGTGGAGGAGAATAAAGGGGAGTAAAAAATGGGAGAACTGTAATAGCACAATCAATAAAAGATATTAATATTTAAGATAAAAAAGCTTATATAATTTGCTTAAAGCCATATGATAAAACTAGACTTCAAATCTAAGCATTCTGGTGACAAAATGCATGAGTGTTTGTTTGTTTTTATGAATAATGTCTGGTTCCAGCTGAATCAGTCCCCAGTCTCTGGCTTCCCTCAAAATAAGTATTAAACCACTAAATGACTACATCATGCTTTCTATGTCCACAAGATATTCCACTAAATGAGGGTCATACACAAGGCCAATATCTTTCAAAGTTTCTACTCAAATAAGAGAGCCAAAGAGATAAAAAGCCTCAAATTTTAGATTAAATGTAGAATGATTCATTTTTGCAACCCTTCCATCAAACCATGGTAATCAGACACCCATCCAGGGGAGAAAGAGTTGTATTATTCCTGTCTTCATTTAGAGAACAGATTGGTACCAGACATTGCTCCATAAATATGTAGAATAAGAGCAAAGTATTAAAACACTTAGACTAGCCCTGGCCAGTGTGGCTCAGTTGGTGAGAGTGTCATCCCATAACCAAAGGGTTGCAGGTTCCATTCCTGGTCAGGACACATATGTAGGTTGCAGATTTGGTTTCTGGTTGGGGTGCCTATGGGAGGCAGCCAATTAATAGTCTCTCTCACATCAATGTTTCCCTCTTTTTCTCCCCCATCTCTAAAATCAATAAAATGTATCCTCAGGCAATAATTTTAAAAACAAACAAACAAACAAACAAACCCCTTAGACTAGAACATGACTCCACAGGAGAGGTTCAGGAATCAGTGAGTAGGCAGTGAAGGGTTTGGGGCAGGGCAGCCATCTTTATGCTGCTCTGTCACTGTTCTCTTTGAGAAGGAAGTATAGCAGAATGGATCTGTTGAACCCAAGTTGGGTTTTGTTAGAAGGAATTAGAGAGAGCTAGTGATTCTTTTTCTCCATTTCTCACTTAAATTTTTAAAATTTTTTAAGACTTTATTTATTTATTTATTTATTTATTTATTTAACTAAGAATAAAAAGGCAATTTATTGGCTTGTGTACCTGACTAGCCCAGGGGGATAAATTTCAGACATGGCTGGATGCGGGTGGTTCATAACATGTCAGGAGGTATGTCTGTCTGACTGTCTCTCATCTCATGGTTTGCCTCTGTGCTGGCTTCATTCTTTTAAAAAAAATTCATTATGTTATTACCGTTGTCCAAACTTTTTCATTTTTCCCCCTCCACCCAGCACCCCCCACACCCTCAGGCAATCCCCACACCATGTTCATGTTCATGAGTCAAAAGTTATTTGGCTACCCCATTTCCTATACTGTACTTTACATACCCGTGGTTATTCTGTAACTACCTACTATATTTTGCTATATATAATGTGCATCTAAGTTTTGGCACTGATTGCCATGTATGATGTGAATTATTAGTGGGAATTTGTACTATCCATGTATAATGCACATCCTTACTTTTCCCTCAAAAATTTGGACAAATAAAGTGCACAGTATACACAGCAAAATATGGTATTTGTACTTCTTAATCCCCTCACTTCTTCACCCATTCCCCTACATCCCTCTCCCATCTGGCAACCATCAAAACACTCTCCATAACCATGATTCTATCTCTGTTCTTGTTTGCTTGGTTTGTTTTTTAGATTTAATTGTTGATACGTATGTATTTATTGCCATTTTATTGTTGATAGTTTTGATCCTCTTCTTTTGCTTAAATCAGTCCCTTTAATATCTCATATAATAATGGTTTGGTGATGATGAACTTCTTTAGTTTTTTTCTTGTCTGGAAAGCTCTTTATCTGCCTTTTGATTCTAAATGACATCTTTGCTGGATAGCACAATCTTGGCTGTAGGTCCCTACTTTTCATGACTTTGAATATTTCTTACCAGTCCCTTCTAGCCTGCAAAGTTTCTTTTGACAAATCAGCTGACAGTCCTATGGGAATTCCCCTGTAGGTAACTCTCTGCTTTTCTCTTGCTGCTTTTAAGATTTTCTCTTTATCTTAAACATTGGCATTTTAATTATGATGTGTCTTGGAGTGAGCCTCTTTGCATCCATCTTGTGTAGGATTCTCTGTGCTTCCTGGAATTGCTTTCCTATTTCCTTCACCAAATAAGGAAGTTTTCTTTCTTTTTTTAAAAAATATTTATTTACTTTTAGAGAGAGGGGAAGGGAGGGGGAAAGAGAGGGAGAGAAATATCAATGTGGGAGAGATACATTGATCACCAGTTTCCTCTCATATATCTCCAATCAGGGAACTGGCCCACAATGCACTGGGAACCTTTTGGTTCACAAGCCAGCACCCAATCCACTGAGCCACACCAGCCAGGGCAGGAAGCTTTCTTTCATTATTTATTTCAAATAGATTTCCATTTTATTGCTTTGTTTTCTCAAAGGGACCCCTATGATGCAAATGTTGAAATGCTTAAAGTTGTCTCAGAAGTCATTTATACTATCCCCATTTTTTTGTTTTTTGTTTTTGGATTCTATTTTCTTCTTGTTATTCTGATTGATTGTTTTTTACTTCCTTATGATCAAAATCATTAATTTGATTCTTGGCTTCCTTCACTCTACTGTTGTTTCCTTGTAAACTGTTCTTTATTTGAATTAGTGTATCCTTTGTTTTTGACTGGATCTTTTTTGTGCTGTTGAGGTCCTGACTAAGTTCCTTGAGCATTCTTATAATCAGTGTTTTTAACCCTGCATGTGATAGATTGCTTATCTCCATTTTGTTTAGTTCTTTTTCTTATTCATAACTTATTTTAACTTATTCTTTAATTTGGGACATATTTCTTTGTCTCCTCAATTTGGCAGCCTCCCTGTGTTTGTTTCTATGTAATAGGTAGAGCTGCTATGACTCCCTGTCTTGGCAGTATGGCCTAATGTAGTAGGTGTCATGCAGGGTACAGTGGCATGCCTCCCATAGCATCCAAACTGGGATGTGCCCTTATTGTGGGCTAAGAACACCTTCCTCTTATAGTTGAGTCTTGGTTGCTATTGGCAGGTAATGGAAAAGATTTATCCAGGCAAGTCAGTTGCAAGGATTGGCTGTGACCACTGCCCACCAGCCTTAGCCCTCTATGGAGGACCAGCTGTACAGGGGCAGGGTAGTGGTGCTCTGGTGTGGTCTGTAGCTGTCCACTGGGTGCATAGGCCCTGGAGTTTCCCAGGTGACGCAGACCAAATTCAGCCCCACCTGTATTTTGCCCAAGGTTACCATGCCTAAGCTATAGAGCAATCTGAGATGGCTGCTACTTGTGCTGGGCTTGGAGATCCCCAGGTGAAGCCAAGCTATGAATCCAGGCTGGCTGCTGCTAGTGCTGGGCCTGGGGCCACTTAGCAAGAGGTATGGGGGCTGACAGCTCACTGAGGCTGGCTGTCACTTGTTTGAGGAAATTTAGGAAGTTGTGAAGCATGAGCCAAGACCAGCCATTCATACAGAAAAGCCACTGTTAACAGCCACAATTTGGGTGTGAGGAAACCTCAGTGGATCTCTAGCACAGTGCAAACAGAGTAGTCAGGTTGATGGAGGCTCAGATGTGTTACCTGCCTGCCATCTCTGGGGGGTCTGCCCATCTTTCCGCCTGGGAGAAAGCTGTTCCCCAGCTCTCTCCTTGATGCCAGCCACTGCAGTTTATACCTGTATGTCTCTGGTGCCTTTCAAACTGCAACCCTGGTGTTGAAGCTCAGAGGGAGTGAGTCTGAGTAAGTTTGTGTGTGGGTTCTTTAAGAGGAACTGCTTGGGACTCCAGAAGTTTCTTTTACTGACTCAGTCACTGCTGGTTTTTGCAGTCAGAAGTTGTGGGGACTCATCTTTTTGGCACTGGTAACCTGGACTGGGGGGGGCCTTGTGTAGGGCTGGTATTCCTTGCTCCTGAGATATCCCTCTTGAATTTTTATCCACTGAACATGTTTGTGGGACCAGTCTGTTCTGCATCTCTGCCCCTCTTACCTGTTTGGATAGATGTGGTTTCTTTAATTCCATAGTTGTCAGACTTCCATTCAACTTGATTGCTGATGTTTCTGAGTGATGGTTGTTCTATAATTTAGTTGTAATTTTGATGTGGTTGTGTGAGGAGGTGAGCTGTGTTTACCTATTCTGCCATCTTCTATTTATTTGTTTTTAGAGAGAGGGGAAGGAGTGGAGAAATAGAAGGAGAGAAATATGAATGTGAGAGAGAAATATCAATCAATTGCCTTTCGCACACACCCTCACCAAGGACTGAACCTGCAACTTAGTTATGTGCTATGGCTGCAAATCAAACCAGCGACCTATAGCTTTGCAAGACAATGCCCAACCAACTGAGCCACACTGGTCAGGGCTCACTTAAATTAAAAAAAAAAAAAAAATTGAATCTAGCCCTGGCCAGTGTTGCTTGGTTGGTTGGTTGTCATCCTATAAACTGAAATGTTGCAGGTTTGAATCTGTTCAGGGCACGTGCCTAGGTTGTGAGTTTGGCCCATGGTTGGGGTGCATATGAGAAGCAACCCATCAATATTTCTCTCTCACATTGATGTTTCTCTCCCTCTCTCTCTCCCTTCAGTACCCTTTCCCTAAGGTCTGTGGGCATGTTCTTGGGTGAGCATAAAAAATGATTGAGATCTAATTCACTTACCATGCAATTAACCTTTTAAAGGTTAAGTCTAGTGTGTTCACAAAAATTATACAACTTTCACAGGTGGGCGCAGGTAAGCAAGCTCTTGGTGATCGGGACAAAGAATTGAACTGAACACCCAGAGTTTATAGCAGAGAACATGGGAGTACACCAATTCTAAGCAGAGGTTGACCTCACGGGCTAGAGGGACTCTATTCTTATAGGGCAGATCCTTCCTGGCTAGTTTTGGTGGGCTTTTACTGCGCATGTGCAGTACTTTAAAGCTACTGTGCATGTGGTCTCCCATGATTTTCCCTGATTAGCCACCACAGAAGGGGGTCCCACAATTACTGAATTGACCTCCCCCCTTCTCCTGGAGTCCGCCGTACTAGGTTCGTCTTGCCCCTCACCAGAGAATGATAGCTCTCCATGTTAGAGATTGGTGAAAAGGAATTATTTATTCAAGTTATACAGACTTAAGAGCAATGACTTAATGTCTTCATCAAAATCCCAAAGTCCCTTAAAACACCCACAAGCACACACAGTCCTTCCTTCCCCCCTTTGCTTGGTTTGGGGTACCATATCTCAGGAAAAGAAATACAAGTCCATGGCTCAGGTAGCCTGTGGCTCTTGCCAGTAATCCGTGTTCAGCTGGTAGGCCTTCCTCGGTTCCTGGCACCATCAGCTGTGTCTTCTGGATCTCCAGCTCTTATTCCAAAACCACATGAAACCTCACTGCCCACCAGCAGAAGTCCTTTTACCCCTTTCCTTCCTGCAGCGTCTCTCCTGCATTCTTCTGAACTGCTGCTAGGAGAGAGCTCTGCATTGCTGCTACATCTTGCTTTCCAGCTTCCCAAGCTGTGTGGCAAAGGGAGACCCAAAGCTGTGCGGCGGCTCTCTACCAAAGCTGAGTGGTGATTCTTTGCTAAAGATGCATAGTGATTTTGTCATGGCTGTCGCACCTGGGTTTAAATTCCAGCACTAATCTTCCTCTGCAGCCCCATTTCCAACTCCTCCCACAATCAGCTACACTTGCAAGCACTTCCACATTTTCCAGCTTGTCTCGGTTGCCATAGTAAGTCTGGGCAGACATGGCCCCGCGGCATGGAGCCAATCATCTCCAAGCGCTCATGCAGGCTCTATAACCAGGGGGAGTTGCCTCCCAGTTACATCTTGGGTGAAAGTCACTCCCTTCTCCCTGGCTCAAAGCATGGCCACAGCTATTTAACATATCTATGAAACCAGTTAAAGGTTATAGATATGTTAAATGACCATTCTGGAGGTTATCTGAAAAACTGTTGCTATGCAAAACAACTCAATGGCCCTGCTCCATGTATCCCATCCCCAACTCCAACTTCTGGGGGTGGGGACATCCCATATTTTTAATATTTCTTGGACACCTTGAGTGCTGGATCCCATTGCAAATCCTTCTTTTGGGGGCCCCCTGGCTGTACCCTCTTACACAACCATCACCACTATATAATTCCAGAACATTCTTTTTACTCCACACAATACCACATGCCTATTAGCAGTCACTCCCCATTCCCCACTTCCCCTGGATAACCACCAGTCTCCTTTCTTTCTTTGTGGATTTACCTCTTCCAGACATTTCATATGAGTGGAATCAGACAGTACGTGATCTTTGTATCTGGCTTTTTCACTTAGCATGCTATGTTGAAGATTTATCCATGTTGTGGTGTGTATCTGCATTTCTTCCTTTCTGTAGCTTAATAATACTCTATCATTTGAATGTACCCCATGTTATTTATCCACTCATCTATGGAAAGTCATTTGGGTTCCTTTCATCTTGGAGTATTATGAATAATATTGTTCTCAACAAGTATGTACCAGTTTTTGTGTAGATGTTTGATTTTAATTCCTGTAAGTACATACCTAGATGATATTGCTCCCTTTCCATTATCAGTTGTTGGTTCTTGCAGGTCTTTCATTCATGAATTGTTCTATAAGGTGGATTTTGTTTTATTGGCTATAGGAAAGTAAAAATTTATTTATCTATTTATGTGTGGTGGGGGGGTTGGGTGCAGTAGGGACCATACAGAATTTTGTTACCCACCCTTGCCAATGAGTTTATCTTGAGTCTCAGGGAAGACAGGAGGTACTTCAGAGTACAAGAATTTCCTCAAAGACCTGGGAAGATTCTGTGCACCAGCATGGTGCTTTGGGACCCAAAGGACCAGGTTCAACAGTGTGAGGACCCTTTTCCCATACTGATGCTGGAATGTGGGGCAGCATGGAGGGGTGCTGAGGGACCTGAGCACTGTAGTGGCACAGCTGCTCCGTGTTTGTTGAGGGTACTGGGAGGAACATGTCCTGTGAGCCCTCCTCCAATGGCTGGTGGGCAGTAGCTTCATAGGGAGGCTGGGCTGCAAGAGTATATAGTGACACACTGAGCAAATTCTGCTTCAGGAGCTAAAATCAACACAGTTTGGGAGTGAACCTTTGACCCACTGGCTGGCAAATGCTGGCACCATATACCTGCGGCCCTGCCTCAGAGGCCCTGTGCAAACCTGAGTTCTTTTGGTTTTTGCCTTCTAGGGAATTTGGGCCTGACAAGTTTAAGTAGCTTTGAGCCTAATAAAGAAATGAAGATAAAAGCCTCTGCATCTTTTCAGTTCCTCATTTTTCCACCCAGCCTGCTGTTTCTCATTATTGTTCTTCAGAATGGAAGAAACAGATTTTGTGCCATGTAAGTTATTTTGAGTTTGTGGTCTCTGGAGAAAAAGCCAGGGCTGATTCTCCAGAGGATGTTTTATGCTAGTTTGTTAGCAGGAGCTCCTTACTGATGAACCAATAAAGCACGCTCTCCTTGAGCTAGATTGGAATCTCCTAATTCCTAATTAACATTCAGGGAAAGGGCCTCTACATTCATCTGAGTTACCTCCTGTAGTAATGGATGTTTAATTTCTATTGTATTGACCAGGGTTGGTAAATCCTGGAAGAGTCTGGTTCCAGACATTTATTCTGAGAGGCTTCTGTGTCCTTTATTTTTTTTAATTTAATGATACCTTTTGGTAAACAAGAAAGCCTATAATGTCTTAGCTTTTTGTGTACTTTAAACTTGAAGAAGCTCTTCTGCAATCTCATTTAGGCTCTGTGCCAGCTTCAAAAGGTAGGATGAGGTAGGTATCATGAACCTCATTTGAACTTATGAACAAACTGAGGATAGAAATGGGTTTTAAGTGGCAAAAATTGAGTCTTCACCCTGATTCTCTTGACTTTATGCAAGTCCTGTGCTGCATTTATAAAATATTTCTAATGAAACTTGCAAAATTTGCTTTATTATCTTTATCTACAGATCAGTCTGTCTCCCATTTCTCCACCATCCCAAAAAGCCAAGGTGCTTGGAGCCAACACACTGTCAGGATGACTGATCGATTCAGTTAAAATAAAATAAAGTCTGCCCAAGCGAAATAATTTTAAATATCAGATATGTATTCCCAATACATTTGCCTCTCCTCCCCTGCAATACTTTAAGAGGAATTATTCTATGTGCATGATAATCTGTGACAAATTTGAATTGACATATAGGGTTAAAAAACTATTATGAAAATCAATAGTAAATGGCCAGAAATCCCAGTGCTACTAATCACTTTTGCTACCTCTAAAATTGGCCTGTGATTTATAGCTTGTTGAAGTGAGTTTCAAAACTAAAGGGAACTCTCTTTAAGGTAGGCACGTATTTGATTTAGGGTGTATTGATTTGCATAATTTAGCAAATAAAGTACTGTGCAATTAAAGGTCTGGAGATATTTACTCTTACCTAAGTTAAATAAAAAATCCTACCTTGTGGCCTAGGCTAATTATATGAGCATCATCCTGTAAAATGGAAACTTTGCAGGTAGAAATTATTTCAGCCACACCTTGAGAAACCTTTCACCTGGTAGCTTGGTTATTATCAGGCCTACATAAAAGAAAGTAGGATTATATAGAGAAATAAAAAAGACACCTGAAAAACAAAGGAATGTAATAAATATAATAGCCAGAGATTTTATTACAAATACAATATAGAAAATTTTCAAGAACAGAAAAAAAATCAATAGTAATTAAAGGGAACACTTAGCTGACAAAGTTGATAGAACTGAAGTACTTGCAAGCTCTTAACTTTCTTTCTCCCAACAATTGCTCTCTCTGGCTTTTCATGGCTTTCTATTGTTTGTTAATATAAAAAAGATGAACTAGCCTGCATGCTACTGGGTGATTTCAATTACTAAAAGCATAAACTAGGATCCCATTTTTTTGAAAGAAATTCTCTAATCTTGGACTTATTCCTTTAAACTCTGTCAATGTGCAACCTAATCAAGGGTTAAATGAAAAACAGTGGCCCATTGCTTTCTCCTGCCAATCAGTATAAATGAATTTGAGCTTTAGCTGGAGATGCTAAGATCAGATATTTGTGGATTCCCACCTACACAAGAAGTTTTGTTTCTGCTTCCATCTTCTCCTTCTACCATCTTCTCCTGACTCCTACGGGAATTGGCGTACAGAAATGACAAGACCCAGAACCAAGATACATAAATAATGGAAAACCTGCCAGAAATGTTTCTTTGACTGCTAATGATTCTAGGACCAAAGTTAAGGGGTATTTGAAATTTGTGACTTCATAGGTCTAGTGAGTTATAGATACTTTTATTAGAAGTTAGTGAACTTAGGTAAACTAACTAGGAAAATGCTGCTTCAAATCCATGTTTTCTTCAATGAAAGAGTTAATATTTGCCTAAATTATCTGGATAACTGACATGATATTTCTTCATTCATATCTATCCATCCATGGAAAACATACTGCATGCCTTCTATATGTCCATAGACATTCAGACAGGTCTTGATGATGCAGAGACAGACAATTCCTGGCCTCAAGACCTTCAGTCACCTACCCCTCAAGCCATCCCATCAACCTACATACACTCACACACTAAGGAGGAGGCAGAACATAAAGCAGACAATTCCACCTGATGTGTTTTGAAAAGAAAAATAAAGAATAGTATGGGAACATCATGGCTGGTCTCCAGGAAGTCATAGAAGGTTTCCTGGGGTATGTTAGTTAGGGTTGCCATAACAAAGTACCACCATCTAAGTAGCTTAAACAACAGAAATTTATTTCCTCACAGTTCTGTGAGGCTAGAAGTCCAAGATCAAGGTCTCAGGAGGGTTGTGGGGGAGGCACACACTTGTCTTTACCCTCAAGGTTCTTTTGACTGGTCTAATAGTCAAATAGACATGTGACAGATTAGCAAGAGAAAAATAACCAAATTTAATACATGCATATGTATGGGAATCCTGCATTCACGAGAGAGTCAGAGACCCCATATGCAGGAGGGGTTTAGAGATGGAAAGGGAGATTGAGGTGTGTAAAACATCTTGAGCTAGGTAAGTGGTAATACAGCTAGGGGGTTTCAAAGAATCACTGCAGGATGGTAAAAAGAACAGGTGTTTGGTAAATATAAGATTTTCCCTGCCATATTAAGTGATAATCTCTTATTATGGGCAAGGTCTCTATTCAAGTTCTTCTAGGGGGTTAGGGGAGGGGCAGAAATTTCTCTCGAGCCTGCAGCTACTAAAGTTGCCTTTAGCACAAAACAATCTGCACATCTTGGGGCAACTTGTTCTGAATCCCCACAATTTCTTCAGAGGCCTCTCCCCTTAGCTTGCACACAACCACCTTCACATGGTCTTCCTTCTTGTGTATGTTTGTGTCCTAATCTCTTATAAGAACACCAGTCATATTAGATTAGGGTCCACTCGTATGACTTCATTTCACCTTAATTACCACTTTAAAGGCTCAGATTCTAGACCCTGACCAAGTAGCTCAGTTGATTAGAGCGTCTTCCCAATATTCCAACAGTGCTGGTTCAATACCCAGTTAGGAAACATACAAAAATCAACCAATGGATACATAAATATGTGGAACAACAAATTGATGTTTCTCTCTCTCATTCTCCCTTCCTCTCTCTCTTTGTAAAATCATTTTTTTTTTTAAAAAAAAAGCTCTATCTCCAAGTAGATGCTATTGATTAGGACTTGAACATGTGAATGAGGGGGACACAATTTTCACCCTATAACATAGGGAAACTGACTTTTAAACTGGGTCTTGAGGAAAAAGTAGGATTTAGTCGGGTCAAGAACTAGGGAAGAGGGCATGAAAAGTGAAATTAAATGGAGTCATTTTTGTCAGGGGCTTTTAAATGGAGTCAGGAGGCCATTTAGGAGATGGACCTTATACACATCTTCAGCAAATGGAAACATGAACTTCTGAACTGGGCTGAATCACAACTATTCCAAGGACTCTATGAAGAACACCTGCAACTTGCTACAGTAGCACTTTTACTTAATCCCCTAAACCACTCATGTTTGCCCCAAACTAGCTTTCTCCCAGCATAATCATAACTCTTTATAAACAACTTCTGCAAACATTGATTTTTTTCCTTGAAAAAACCTCTGACTTTTGCTCCCTAGTGGGTCACTATTTGGATGGCTACCTAAATCTGAGTATCCAGAATTGCAATTCTTTGATCCCAAATAAAAACTTTTGTTAGATTATTGCAGTTAAGAAAGCTGTTTCATATAGACATTCTAGTTTAATCCTCCTAATTCACAGCTAAAAACACCAGGTCATAGAGTGATGGAGAGATTTGCCTAACAAAGGTCACAAAGCTAGCACCTGGTGAGCCTGAATTGGAACTCCAGCCTTTCACCTCATTGCTCTTTCTAGGAAATCAGCCTCCAGAGTGGTGAACTGCATTCTCTAACTTGTCTTCCGAGAAGCCCTGCAGTGCGTGTTTCTTTGTGGTCTACTCCACATTCTTGTTAAAGTGTTCACTCTTTTAAGGAGGGAAAAAACTATCGTTTGTGAAGCATTTACTGACATAATTACAGCCACCATTTGGTGAAATTGAGTGAGAAGACTCCGAAGATAAACCACACTGCATATGCTGCAATCTGTCAGGGGCCAGAATTGACAGAAAACAGTTTGATGGAAACTGTTCTGTTGTATTTTCAAAAGGGACAGACACGTTTGCAGGGAACCACGTTGCTATACTGACATATTTTTCTCATTATCGCATTGTGGTTTTCCAACCATTTTTGTGAGCTACCTTCTTCTCTTCTTTTTAGATTTTATTCATTTATTTACTTTTAGAGAGAGGGGAGGGAGGGAGAAACAAAGGGATAGAAACATCGATTGGTTGCCTCTCATATACACCCCAACCAGGGATGAAACCCAGGCATGTGCCCTTACTGTGAATTGAAGCAGCAGCCCTGGATTTTGCAGGAGGATGTCCAACCTGCTGAGCCACAGCGCCGTGTGCCATCTTCTAACCTTCCTCTCCTCCACCCATCCTTTATCAAAACCTTCATCCGAAAGGGCTACAGTCTCCCTGAACTTTCTGGACATCATTAGTAAGATCACATTTCCTTTCATCTGGCCCTTTGTGGTCCCCAGGACTAGGGTAAGACATAGACCTGGAAACTTTTCTCTTTATGCTCCAGTAAGTTCTACATACTAGAAAGGACCAGAAGAGGAGCTAGCAGTGGTGATCTCTGAGCCCTGCCAGCCTGAGACATCACTGAGATTACACTGCCCCCTCCCACTCTTCCTTTGTCTTTTTTTGTATTTTTAATATATTATTGATTATGCTATTAAAGTTATCTCATTTCTCTCCAATCATTCCCCTCCACCCTGCACACCCTCTGCCACCCACATTCCCCCCTTTAGTTCATGTCCATGTGTCATAAGTTCATTAGCTTCTACATTTCCCACACTATTCTTGCCCTCCCCCTATTTTCTACCCACCGTCTATGTTACTTATTCTCTGTACCTTTTTCCCCTCTTTCCTCCTCCCAATCCCCTGTAGCTAACCCTTCATGTGATCTCCATTTCTGTGTTTCTGTTCTTGTTCTAGCTGTTTGCTTAGTTTGCTTTTGTTTTAGGTGTGGTTGTTAATATCCGTGAGTTTGCTGTCTTTTTACTATCCTATTTTTTATCTTCTTTTTCTTCAATAAGTCCCTTTAACATTTTATATAATAAGGGCTTGATGATGATGAACTCCTTTAACTTGACCTTATCTGAGAAGCACTTTATTTCTCCTTCCATTCTAAATGACAGCTTTGCTGGATAGAACAATCTTGGATGTAGGTCCTTGACTTTCATGACTTGGAATACTTCTTTCCAGCCCCTTCTTGCCTGTAAGGTCTCTTTTGAGAAATCAGCTGACAGTCTGATGGGAACTCCTTTGTAGGTGACTGTGCCCTCATCCCTTGCTGCTTCTAGAATTCTCTCCTTCATTTTAATCTTGTCTAATGTAATTATGATGTGCCTTGGTGTGTTCCTCCTTGGGTCCCACTTCTTTGGGACTCTCTGAGTTTCCTGGACTTTCTGGTAGTCTATTTCCTTTGCCAGATTGGGGAAGTTCTCCTTTATTATTTGTTCAAATAAGTTTTTCACTTGTTGCTCTTCCTCTTCCCCTTCTGGTACCCCTATAATTCGGATGTTGGGATGTTTAAAGATGTCCTGGAGGTTCCTAAGCCTCTCCTCATTTTTTTGAATTCTTGTTTCTTCCTTGTTTTCTGTTTGGTTGTTTCTTTCTTCCTTCTGGTCCACTCCATTGATTTGAGTCCCAGTTTTCCTCCCATCTCTATTGGTTCCCTGTGCATTTTCCTTCATTTCACTTATTGTAGCCTTCATTTTTTCATCTAATTTGTGAGCAAAATCAACCAATTCTGTGAGCATCCTGATCACTAGGGCTTTGAACTGTGCATATGATAGGTTGGCTATTTCTTGATTGCTTAGATGAATTGGCTCTAGGGCTTTGATTTGTTCCCCCATTTGAGCCATTTTTGGATTTTTTTTAGTCTGGTTGTGGCTGTTATGTAGTGAGGGGTGGAGCCTTAGGTGTTCCCCAGAGCAGGGCAGCCCAGTCGCTGAGTAGTGATGCTGTATGTGGGGGCAAGGTCCGAGAGGGAACAATGGTGCTTGCTCCGCTCTCTTGCAGATTCTAGTCCCTTCTGCTGCTTCCCCCTCACCTGGATCATCTGTGAATGTGGGACCGCCTGATCAGCCAGCCACTCTGCACAGCTTCACTGGGTCTGCACCCTTGCCACCCCATGCCCAGGGTCTGCTGGTGCCACCTGTGTGCCTGGGGTCTGCTAGCCACCACCTGCACACCTGGGATCTGCCAGCTGCTGCTGCCTGTGTTCCCAGGTCCACCAACCTCCACTTTTTCCTGCCACAACTCTGCCCCCCTTACCAGCCTGGATGAATGGTTGTTGGACTTCCATACAGCTCAATTTTTCTATCAGTTCTGTTTGTTTTCTTGTTTCTAAATCTTTGTTGCCCTTAATTTTGGTTGTGCAAAGAGGCATAGTGTGTCCACCTATGCCTCCATCTTGGCTGGAAGTCTTTGCTTTGTCTTTATGGTCCCAACTAGCCCTCTCAGTTGTACCCCTTGTCTCCAAGGTCTCTATGCCTTCACCACAGTCTGATTAAACCTCATGTTTAATCTGAAGTTTTACATAATAATTTATGATAGAAATTAATATCCTAAGAATCATTCATTTAGACCAGTGGTTCTCAGTTGGGAGTGATTTTACCCCCCAAGGGACATTTGGAAATATCTGGGAACATTTTATTAATAGCATCTAGTGGGTGGCAACAGAGAAGTTACTACCTTCTATACTGTACAGGACAATTCTCACCACTGAGAATTATCTGGCCCCAAATGTCAGTAGTGCTGACATTGAGAAACCATGATTTAGACAACTAATACTTAAAACTTTATTCTATGCCAGTCCTTATTGTAGAAATAAGGGATTCTGTGATCAACATACATTTTGCTCTCTAAAGTTCACTGTCCACAGGGGAGTGTGTATAATTTAGAATGTTTTAAGTGGTAAGTAACAAAATCCCCAAATAATAGCTTAAAGATAGTTTTAATTTTCCCATATAACAAAAATCTGGAAGTAGGGTGTTTTAGGATTGGTTAACTGCGCAACTTAATGTCAGATATCTAGGTCTGATGCTCCAGAATATAATATTTTATGCCTTTCCCCTCACAGTTTCAAAACAGCTGCCACAGTTCCATTCTCACCAGACAAACCCCATAGCAGGATGGATGAAAGGCATAAGGGATATCCTCTCATGCATCTTTTTTAAAATGATAAACTCCTTTCAGAGTAGTAGAAAACTCCTTTCCAGAAGATTCGCAGTGTCTGGTAGGCTTTCCCTTATCTCTTTCATGCCAAAATTAGGACAATTGGGAGTGGAATTATCATCAGGGACTTAGACCAGGAATGAGTAAACTTCATCTATAAAGGGACATGCAGAAAAAATTTTAGGCTTTGTGTGAACTCTATGGTTTGTGTTGCATGTTCTTCTTCTTTTAATTCTTACAACATTTTAAAAATGTTAAAACTATTCCTAGCTCATGGGTTGTACAAAAACAGGCCATGGGCCATAGTTTGCTGACCCCTGGGAAAAAGTGCTTTCCAATACCTGAACAAAAGCACGTTCTGCAGCCAGGAGAATGGGGATAATAAGTGTTGGTAGGCAGACAACTATGTCTGCCACACAAGGGTGTGCAACTGAAAGGTGATAATAATATGGTGGGTTGAGAGCTATGATAAAAATACTTAGAAGAAGCTGTGGTAGCCAGCCTCCAAGATGCCCCCAAAGATTCTCCTAGTATTCATACCCTTGTATCAGGTTGGTTTGTTGGGCTAGTGGAAGTGACAGTATATGACTGTCTTTAGAAGCTAAGTCATAAAGGACATGGTTACTTCTACCTCCATCTCTTGAAGTGCCCATTCTGGGGGAAGCCAGCTGCTACACTGTGAGAACACTCAAGTAAACTTTTGAGAGCCTCACACAGTGAAGAGCTGAGGCTTTCCACCCACCAGCCTGCCAGCCAAAAGAATAAACCACCTTGCAAACAGCTTGTCCAGCTCCAGAACAAGCCTTCAGTTGGCTGAAGCTCAGGCTGATATCTTGACTGCAACCTCATGAGAGATCCTCAGCTAGAATGTCTCAGCTAAGCTTCTGAATTACTGACTGACCCACAGAAACTGTAAGATAATATGCATTTGTTGTCATAAGTCCCTTAGTTTGGGGGTGATTTGTTATGCAGCCATAGGTAATTAACATACAGGCATCTAAGGCAGCTTGCAATGCCTTAGAATTAAGACTTTTGGAATATAATTTTTAGATATTAGTGAGATATATCAGTGAAAGTGTGGTAGTGGGTGGAAAGGAACCCAGAAGAGGGTTCAGGAGTCCTGGGACCTCTAGGTCATTTATGAACTTGAGGCAAATTGATTCACTTTGGATGACATAAGCAGATCCTGGGAATGAGAGAGTGAATAATTGTCAGAAAAATGCAGAAACTATCAAAGATTTGTGGAATAACCTATATAATGTAATATAAGGCTCAATTATCTTTTCTAAAATGTAGTAAATAATGTATACTTCCCCTCATCTATCTGGAAACAAAAATACATAAAAACTCAGCACCAGGAGAGGTTGAACAGGAAGGAGCACAAGTGTCAGATACTAGAAAAAGCTCTGCATGAAGGAGTGGTTCAGAACCAAGGACAGCAACCCATATACTTCTACCTCTTCCCCCCACAGAAAATTTGGGGCTTGATATGCATTTTCTGGCACCTATTCTCTGATATATAAAATTAGGGGAGTTGAATCATATGCTGTTTAAAACTCAGCTCTAATCTGTAAATTTGTGATTCTAGGTTATTTTGCACTGCTCTCAAATCCCCACCAAAGACCTTCAGTTTCTGCCAATGTAGAAGGTCAGTCTTGTCCATCAGTGGACAAAGCACTGAAGGTGATATATTAACTGTGTCTATTTACCAAGGAAAAGAGGACAAGCACAGCTTGCTCATGTTTTTCTCTTTACTCACATTTATTGCTGCTTGCTATCAGTGCCAAGCTCTGCAGGCTACAAGAGGGGGAATCACAGACTCTTTCTTTAAAAAGTCTGCAGTCTATATGGAAAACAGTATGGCATTTTCTCAGAAAACTAAAAAATGGAACTGCCTTTTGACCCAGCAATTCCACTGCTAGGATTATATCCTCAGAACCCTGAAACACCAATCCAAAAGAACCTATGTACCCCAATGTTCATAGCAACACAATTTACAATAGCCAAGCGCTGGAAGTAACCTAGGTGTCCATCAGTAAATGAATGGATCAAAAAACTATGGTGCATTTACACAATGGAATTCTATGCAGCAGAAAGAAAGAAGGAGCTCCTACCCTTTGTGACAGCATATATGGAACTGGAGAGTAGTTTGCTAAGTGAAATAAGCCAGGAAGTAAAAGGCAAATACCATATGATCTCACCTTTAATAGGAACCTAAACAACAAAACAAACAAACAAACAAGCAAAATATAACCAAAGACACTGAAATAGAGAACAGGCTGACCAGAGAGGAGAGGGAAAGGAATTTCAGGGAATTTCAGAGGAAAGGGGAAGGGTTTACAGGAACAAGTATAAAGGACATATGGACAAAAACTAGGGGGGCTGGAAATGGGAGGGAAGTAGGAAGGGCTGGGGGGGTGGCTGGGATAGGAGTAAAAGACAGAAAACTGTAGTTGAACAACAAAATTAAGCTTTAAAAAAGTCTGCAGTCTACAGGGGAAATGAAAAGGATACAAATTACTCTACTTACTGCATATACCCTTCCTCCTTTATACACATTGCACTCATCTCCCTAAATAAAGAGTGATTCTCAGGGAAGGATCTTGTAACAGACTTTTACTTTGATGTGAATTTAATTCACTGTGTTACTGTGTACTTGAAACTTCATTTATCTTAGGGAATGGAAGGCTTAATCTTCTGTTAAAAAGAAATTTGAGGCCATCATTAACAAACACTTTTAATTTGGGCAAGTTTAACGTTAAAATTTTTTCATCTAAAAAATGGGGCAACCAATATTGGTACTGCCTGTTTGTAGCTTTTGTTACTCAGCGCTCCTCTTTTATTGCTGAAATAGTACCCCAACCCTAATTCCATGTGGCTCTGGTTGGACTGTCAATCACATCCACTACCCATAGACCTGAGCCTGGCCAATGTCAGTAAACTGTTCCATTGCCCATAGAGATTGGTTTAAGGACTGAGTCCAGGGCCAAAGCAAGACCACTCAGAATCTCTTCACACAATTTGATTTCTGCTCTATTTAGAACTGAAATCTACAAGATTGATGTTGGTTTTAGCTGCCTGTAGTAAGCCATTTACAATAGGAAAAGATGACATTAATGTGTTGTAAAAAATAAAGCCAAGCCCTGACCTGTGTGGCTCAGTTAGTTGGACATCATCTCACAAAGCAAAATGTCATGGGTTGGATTCCTGGTCAGGGCGTGTGCCTGGGTTGTGGGTTCTGTCCCTGATAGGGGCACATAGGAGGGGCAATTGATCAATGTTTCTCTCTCATATTGATGTTTCCCTCCTTCTCCTTCTCTCTCCTTTCCCCTCTCTCTAAAAAAAATAAATATATATATATTTTTAAAAAGGTCCTGGCTGGTGTGGCTCAATGGATTGAGCACTAGCTTGCAAACCAAAGAGTTGCCAGTTCAATTCCCAGTCAGGACACATGCCTAGGTTGCTGGCCAGGTCCCCAGTGGGGGGCACAGAAGATGCAACCACACGCTGATGTTTCTCTCTCTTTCTCCCTTCCTCCCCCTCTCTCTAAAAATAAATAAATAAAATCTTTGGCTGGGATGGGTGTAAAAAGGCAGAAAACTGTACTTGAACAACAATTAAAATAAAATAAAATAAAATAAAACAAAGTAAAATAAAATAACATAAAATAAAATAAAATAATAAAATAAAATAAAATAAAATAAAATAAAATAAAATAATGAAGCTAAGATACTGAGAAGGTTGGAGAAAGACAGAAAGAGAGAGAGGTAGAGAGGTACTTTGGCCTCTGAATCTAGCCAGGCCTGAATGTAACACATTTTATATAAGCCAACATGTTCTTTTTTATGCTTATACATGCTTAAGATAAGTTTACATATCTTACACTTACAACTTAAGAGACTGCTCATTAACGTGCTAACTATAAGGGCTATTATGAGTGATGCAGACACCGGCCTGCAGTGTCCGTGTCATTGTGGATGAAATGAGACATTCACACAGACTACCAAGTCTGGTGGAGGAAAAAGGACAGCATGGCTTTTCTCTCAAAAGCCTTGGAGCAAAAGCCATGGCCCTTTACGTGACCGACCTTTATTGGGTTACTCGACACATTACATCATGGTCCTCATTTATTATGCACAAGTTCGCTTTAGGTGGTTACCTTTTACAGACAACAACGGAGTCAATGCCACTAATCACATCCCAGAAGAAGGATGTTAGCAAATGAAAAGGGAAAAGTGGTTGAACCAGTTACACTCATCATAGGAAGGTTTAGCATGGATTTTAGGAAGTTACAATAAGCAATTGCTGTCTCAATTCAGGGTGAGGAAGTTTTTAGCAAAAGCAAGACTCAAAGCGGCCTAGACACATTGCAGGCCTGATTCCTCATGGGAGAACCTATCTGTGTGCATGGGTCTTGTGCATCTCTGAGTGAAAGCTGGGCCCACGCCACGCAGAATGGTCTCCTACAATAAGGACCAAATAAAATATATGAAAGCCCTTTGTCAAACACTCAGTATAAAAACTGCACTAATGTTCTTCGGAGCTAACCCTTTAATCTCTCCATATGTCTCTAAGAGCATAATAAAGATTATTTCATTCACTTCTGTCTTGCAGCCTTGATGTCCTGATAGTGGGGAATACCTTCAATTTTTCTTCCTTTGATATTAAACTAATGTGTTTAATTTATTAAATTGCTCAGTGAACTAAATAATAACCCGAAAGACCTCTGTATTCTTTCAGTATGAGTTAAAAATGCATAGCTACTCAGAGTTAAGTGCAACCAGCTTTCTGCTTTACTTTATAGCTAGAACTTTGAGGGAACCACTGCCCCTTGATATTTTGTTTAAATTGCAGTGAAATAGTTGCTGTTTGGGGTGACAGACACCTCACTATTCACTGCCCCTGATTTTATCTGCGATAAGATAAATCCATTATGGTGACATTCCTTAAAATCTGAGGCAGGGCAAAACATTTGCAGGTGTTTTCTCAAGTTGATTTTTCTCTTTTTATGGGAGTGGTGGTATCTTTAGAAAACCCTATCTTTTAAAAGCATCTTTAGGAAGTCTTTTTGGAGCTTTGACTTACAGTCAAAACTGTAATTAGTCTTATTTTTCCCCCAAACATGAAATATGGGAAACATGGGATTTTGACTTCCCTCCCAAAGTAGGCACATGTTTGGAACATACTTTAGAGATGTTGAAGATCTGATGGTCCAAGTGAAGGCAGGGATTAAAGTGGGGCTGAAAAGCTTGGTGGATCTAAGCTTCTGGCTGATAGAGGTGGTTTTGAGCCTCAAAAAGTCATGTAGCTCAACGATTCCTGAAAATTGATCTACAGCCCATAGGTCTCCCTGATAAGGTATTTAATAATTGAAGAAGTGCTGGTCCTTTCTTGATGTTTTACAAGGACTTTTGGCTTCTTAGATTTCCATTATACAGAAAGTCTATTCCTAAAAACCTATTAGTTACTAAGTAGTCATTAATGCTCATTCAAATTTGACATTCAGAAATTAACTTAGTGCACTACAGACTCAGTAAGGCCTCGCATTCAGCATTAATTTTCTATGTGCCAGCTAAGGGGGTCCTGTCTCTATTCCTCAGTGAGACCAAGTACATTACCTACTTGGTGCTTTTGCACTTACTGTTTCTTGTACCTTGGAAAGCAGTTTCTTATGTCTTCACGTTTGGCTCCATCTTGCCACTAGGTGTCAGCTCAAATAACTCCCCCGGATGCCTGCGCTGCTCACTTTGTTATTGAGCAGATATATACCACTCACAATGCAGGGCCAGGGGGGTCACAATATACTACTGAAAGGACCCCCTACTGGGTTCAATTGTCGCCTTAAGGAAAGACATCTCTCAATGCTAGAGATTTGTGAAAAGGAAAGGAAATGTTTATTTAATGCTATACAGACTTAAAGCAGTGACCTAATATCTTCATTAAAATATCAAAGTCCTTTTGGATACCCACAGATGCACACAGTGCTTCCTTTTCCCCCTGCCCTAATTCAGGATATCGTAACACAGGAAAAGAAGCAAAGGTCCAGGATCCAGACTCCTGACACCATCAGCTGTGTCGCCGTCCAGGCAAGATCACTAATTAACCCAAAGCCATGTGGCACCTTCTCATGGCCTACTGGCAAGAGTCCTTTCCCCCTTATTCCAGTCAAAATCTCTCCTGCTTCCCAGGCCACACAGCCAGAGGGAGCCCCCCAAAGCCATGTGGTCCTCCTCTACCGAAGATGCAGCGGTCTGCACTCTGGCCAAACTGCGTGGAACTCCTCACATGGCTGCAGGGTTCTCTACTCTGGCCAAAGCCACGTGGGTCACTCTCTAATGACTGCCATGTCTGGGTTTAAATCCCCGTTCCAATCTTCCTCTGCAGCCCCATTTCTGACTCCTCCTACAATCAGTTATACCTGCCAGCATTCCTGTATTATTCCAAGTTTACTGGGCTGCCATCATAAGTCTGGGTAGGTGTATACCCATGTCATGGAGCCAATCTTCTCCAAGCTCCCACACAGGTGCTATATGACTCAGGAGACCTGCCCTCCAGTTACATCTTGGGGGTGGGAGGTCCCTTTCCATCCCCCTGCTCAGAGCATGGCCACAGCTATTCAACATATCTATGCAACCAGCCAAAGGTTATAGACATGTTAAATGACCAAGCCATGGATTAGCTGCAAAGCTGTGGCTGCACAAAATAGCTCTGCATGTCCCTGCTCCATGTGTCCCTTCCCCCAACTCACACCTAAGGGGGAAGGGGTGAGGACATCTTATATGTCTTTCTAATATTTCCTGGATACCCTGAGTTCTGGGCCCCATTACAAATCCCTATTTTTGGGGCCTCCCTCTTGGCTGCACCCTGTATCAACTTCATTAAAATAGCTACCCACCAGTCACTTTTGGTGACCTTATCCTACTTTGTTTTGTATACTGCTTTTTGTGCTCATTATCAGATTTGCCTCTGGAATCTCTACTCCATGAGAACTAGAGCCTTGTTCATCTCATTTACTTCTATGTCACCAACTTCCAGAAACTGTGTCAAATGCCTAGTGGACACTCAATAAATATTTGCTGGATGAAAGAAAATCTAGTTTCCATGTACTTTTACACACTGGCCTGTGCATATGAGATTCCTCTTGGACATTGGGAGCAAGTGCATAGGTGGACTATGGTGTTTTTGTAGCACTAAAACAAAATGATTGCAGGCCTTTAAAAAGTTTTAGAGTCACTAATCAAGGAGAAGGTTCTTCGCTTGAAACTCACAAATAGGTTCCAGAGGTACCTAAATTCCAGAGGGTTATTTCATGAACACTCTGAAATTTTATGCATATTTTTGGGGGGAGAAGGACAATAATATTAATGAGAGAAACCCTGTTCTCCTTGCCAATGCTATAAAAAATTACAGATTAGCAAATCTATTAGCATGCAAGCAGGGTTTATTGATGGGCCTTGCTGAGGTGGGAGTGGCAAAAGGCTAGGTTCAGGGCAAAGCAGGGTAAGGGTGGCCAAAGCAAGGGTGACCAAAGGCCAGGGTGGCAAATGCCCCTGGTCCTTCATTCTGAGGACTTATATAGTTGGCAGGATGGCAGGTGAGAAGGTTAAATATTGATTGACAGGTAAAAGTGGTGCTGGCTCTGGGGAGGGGCTGGTCGTGAATACCCAAAGGTGTTAATGGCTTCTTCCTTTGGGCACTGCAAGCGCTTTCCAGCCTTTCAGGAATGGGATAAAAGCAGATTCAAAAGCTTTCTTTCCCAGATAGTGGAACAGATACACAGAATTTCAAGGGCTTCCCTCCTTCCTGCCTTGGTTTACTCTTCATCCTACCTAAGGGCCAAAAGGCATCTCCTGCCAACCAGGACTTTAGATGCTGGTCAGCAACAGCAGTGCAGTCTCAGAGTTCTTCCTATGCTATTTCTGGCCTCAGGAATATTCCTCGTGTTCCTACTGGGATGGGCAGCACTGGCTGAGGCCCACTCACTGCTGATCTAGACCAAGTCTAAGCCAACTCTACTGCACTGAAGTGACACAGACACCGGCCCGTAGCGTCTGTGGCGTTATGGATGAGGTACGAGACAAATTCACACAGACTACCGAGTCCTGTGGAGGAAAAAGGACAGCATGGCTGCTCTCTCAAGGGGAGGGTGACTTGGAGTGGCCTGGCCACTCTCTCAAGAAGAGAGCACCCCAACCCTTGCCTTGACAGGGTTTTATGAGGTTTCAATTTGCACAGGAATACAGGTAAAGTTCATTAATAACTGTCAGGCTGTAAGGATCAAACAATAGATAACATACAAAGAACTATGAGGGCCTATTCTGAGTCAGGGTCTATTAGCTAAAGGGCTACAAAACTTTGGGAAACAAACTCATTTCCTGCTTGGACCCTTATCATTTAATAGAGAACATTCTTAGCAAAGCAGATTTCACAGGATTTTACATATTCTTTCTTAGGCCTGATTGCCCTAGGGAACCCACCCTTTCCAGCACAGGGTGGTACTCACTACCAGCATTGTTTTAGGCTTAAGGCATTGTTTCAGGCATAAATCAGGCAGGGGAAGTAAGGCAGCCAAGAGATTAGGAGACTTTTTGCAGACAGAATGAGGACTCTGGCTATGTCATAGCCAAGGGGTGAGGGTCCATCACCCCCTTTTGCTGTAGCCCCCCAAGTCCTTCCTTGGGGCCTCCACATGCTCATGCTTGTCTTAGGTCATTCCCCCCTTGGGGAATCTTACCTATCATTGGCTAACAGATCAAGCCTTGGGGGCAAGTTACAGATGAAGTAAAAGGAGCAGATGTGGTGCTCCTGCCAGGGAGATAAGCTGTCTCTTTAGTGGCTTATGGTCTGAAGGTCGCTCACTCACCCTTAGCCTTGGGGGGGTTACAGCTCCTGAAACCAGGCAGGGTGGTTCCCAACACTGAAGCTCATACCTGGGTAACCCACATTTCTTCCTTTCCAGCCTGGGAACCTGCCTTCAGGTTCTAAACAAGATGCTAACCAAGTGCTTTTATTTGCCTTTAGTTTTTTTTTTTTTAATCAATTGTTTTAAAGTACTGAAGTTCCTAAGACATTTATGTAAGCATATACAAAAATAGAGCAGAAAAAATATCTTAAAAACTTTGGTAATTTGTTGACTAAAACTCCCCATGGTTTTTATACCTCAGGTATGACTGAAGCATTTCAACCCAGGTTGCTACTACGGTCAACCTTGCTGATGTCCAAGATTTCAGGCTCTGGTGTCAGATGGATTTATGTTCGAATCTGGGCCCAACCACTCTATGACCATGCACAGGTTGCTCTTACTATCCCTGCATTGCAAAATGGTGCACTAGCCTTGAGGATTGTGATGAGGAGCATGTGGTACTATATGCCGAGCACCTCCCAGCTACTTTATATATATTAACTCAGTAATACAGGGAGACTCCCCAAAAAGAGAATTATCTTCTGGAAGGTGGGCCCCTTATAGTACAGGCTTTCCCTTCTAGGTGAGTGTTCTAGGAACCTATCTCTATTAGTGAACCAGCTGGTGTTGTTGTGAGAGGCTGCATTCGGCTTCAGTGAAATTTTTTTGAAATCCCTTTCAATGCATTTGCCCATTTCATGATGGGTGATTTGCAAGTGCACCTGCCCACATTGTACTGAGTGTTCAGCAGTTTTTGACCAAAACCAGCATGACTCCCATGCCCCACCCTCCTTATTCACCCAATCTTGCCCCAAGTTACTTCTTTTTGTTTCTCCAGATAAAAAAAAAAAAAAAAAGTCCCCAGAAGGGAAATGGTTCACCAATGCAGAAGAGGTGAAACAAAAAATGGCAGAAGCACTAAAAGGCATCAAAATTGATGAGTTCAAAAATATTTTGAGCTGTGAAAAAAGATCTTGTTAGGTATATTGCATCAAATGGAGAGTACTTTGAAGGTGACTGAAGTTTAAACATAAGAATAAATATACAATTTTAAATAAATAAATCTGGGTTTTGAGGGGTGCCCCCTCATATAGTCCTCATACGAATCTATGAGGTAGGTCATTTAATAGTCATTGCAGTCTACAGACTGGGAAATGGTTGTACGAAGGAATTAGGTAACTTGACCAAGGTTATTAAATGTCCCAGCAAAAAAAAATAATAAATTAAATAAATAAATAAATGTCCCTGCAGAATTCAGTCTCTACACATACACCATTCCACAGGGCCTGACACATAGTGGGCACATCACATGGCCTTGGAGTTGTTGGAATGACTAAATGGGAAGATAATTTAGTATGCGGAGCCCAGCACTGAGCAAGCATTTCATAGATGTTGTTGCTTCACTGAAAGCAGTCCTTCCTGTCAGAACAGTTGGTGGCAGAGGTACCCCAAATGTGGCCTAATCCCTGAAAACAGGAGTATTTTATTTTTATGGACCAGAAGGTCATTACCGGTAAACCAAACTCAGACTACAAAGTGTTTGTAAAACATTCCTCTCCATCATCCATGACAATGACAAATGCAGCCCAAAGTGAGAGGTTCAGTGTTCAGGTGCAGTGGCAGTGGAGTCCCCACAACTGGTTTTATGGCATGGTTTTGATTAGGGTCCTGGCTGTGTATGCCAGTTGAGTTCTCTAGTCATCTCTGCAATTATTTGGTCTAGTCAACATTTTTTTAATACATCCCTACCTTATCTTTGTTAAAGAAGCTCTGTAGCTTGCACCTAAGGACTCTTGAGATTTTTCATTTCATTTGTTTATCAAATACTTACAGATCAGCTATTATGTGATAAGCACTAGAGATACAGCAGGGAACCAGACAGAAGTGTTCCTGCTCTCACAGAGTTTATATGTGGAGTTTTTGTGACAATTGCTTTACTCCTGTTTGATTTCTGCCTTTGAGTTGTCATTCAACTGGTTAAATATTCCCAGCTCCCTTGCCCTTTCCCAGGTAACACAGTTTTATTTCTATTACCACTTTGGTCCCCTCCCCTGGTGCTCCATGGGTTGATGGAGGATTTGTGAGGAATGTTACACAGGGAGTGCTAGAAAGTCAGTTGAATTAAGTAGAAGAAAAAAAATTATTGGTTCAGGAAACTGAACATTCTAGGGCAGGTCAACTTCAGGCAAAACTGGTCATTGGCTCTAGATTACTGTGCTAGGGCTGCCATAGCAAAGTACTGCCTACAGGATGGCTTAATGACAGATATTTATTGTCTCACTTTCAGATCCTAGTAGTATGAGATCAGGGTACGGGCAGGGGCAGTACCTTCTGAGGCTGTGAGAGAGAATATGTTTCCTGCCTCTCTCCTAGCTTCTGCTGGTTTGCTGGCAAACTTTGGCACTCCTTAGAATAAATCTGCTTAAAATATTAATCAGCAGAAAACAAACAGGATGACCCTGTTCACAAAATGAGACTTATTTAATTCTTCCATGATAGGAAGTTTCTGGCTGACAAACGGCTCTCCCCAGAAAATTCAGGGTCTCCCCAAACTCTCAGAGATAGGAGTAGTTTGGGAAGTTGTACCTAAGTTACAGAGCCCCAAGTACCTGTGTTTCCTCACTATTACATTTATACCAACATTTGCATTTTGAACCAAACTTTCTAGAAGCTCATTCTTGTGATAAGGCTCTCAGAAAAGACACTGTGCCTGGAGCACTTATTAATGTTCATCATTAAATGAAGACCAAATGAAGACTAAATGAAGACCAAAACCAGATTATGTTGTCAGGCTTATGAAGATACATTATGAAAAGTCACTAAATATTGCTCTGCAGAGAATGGCACTTGAAGCTTTAAAGATGTAGTCAGTACTTCTCCATCTACCTACCCTCATGCTACAGTTAACCCAGAAAGTGAGTGCATTCTCATCTTAGCTTATTTGTTAAATGAGGCAGAATTGATACACCGAGAACAAAATTTATTTGCAAACCTGGCTCTTGGTTCATAATGGATCTGGTTCTAACCCCAAGCTCCAGCCCCTCTACTTTCTGGGAAACTTACTGAACTGCTCCAGGCATGTTTCCTCATCTGAAGTTTAGAAATAAATGTACACAGAAAATAGTTTTGAGGATGAAATAAGTTAACCTATGAAATTAGGTGGTCTAGTACCTGTCTACAGAAAGCATTCAGCACAATGGCAACCATGGCAAAGTTAAAAAAACACACACAAAACCTTTGTTCTTTAATAACCAGAAAAACATAAGTACCTTTGATCCTTTTGCTTGAACAACGTGTTTAGATAAACGGAATCTTTGAAAAAACACACCTGAATAATATTTTTAATCTTGAAAGAAATACCTATCAAGTTGCAAAAGTAGTGTTTCATTGTGTATTGACTATTGTATAAGAGTAAGTTATACCTTTAAGTAATTGTTTTGAGAAGCTATCTATGCATACATACAGTTGAGAGTTCTTTAAGAAACAAACTGGAGCAAGTATTCTGGCATCTTGCACTGAACCTGAGAAAAGCATTGAGTTGTTACATGAGCGTAATAGCAAGAAATGATGGCCATTTTTACAGCCAGAAGGGTGAGTATGGGGGGAGTCTATAGATGGTGGCATCCTTTATAATGCAGTCAGCTTCCTATAACATGCTGCTCTTTCATACAATAAATTCAGAGAATGCCTTGGAGCCTAGTAAATCACAAATACATTTGAACATTATTGATTAAATAAAAAATCAAATTAATCTTCTTCTGAAATCTACTTGCAGTTACAGAATACTACCTGAAATTTTAGAGTGTTAAGGAAAAATTGGCAGCCAAAAACCAGGTTGTTAGAGTTTAGAAGATATCAGACTATTATTTTTTTAAAACATGTGTATTGATTTTATGGAGAGAGGAAGTGGAGAGAAGGAGAGAGAGAGAAAAAAAATATTGATTGGTTGCCTCCCATACATGCCCTTACCTGAGACCAAAGCCACAATCTTTTCTTGTACAGCATAATGCTCCAACTAACTGAGTCATGCCAGCAAGGGCAGATTTCACACTTTTTTATTTACTTGACTCAAAGTCTAACATCAGATTATACCCAAATAAAATAAATGATGATTGCAGACAAGAATCTAAGGGCACTTTATATATGTGTGTGTGTGTGTGTGTGTGTGTGTATTTTTTTTTTTTTTTCCTTAAGGGACCCCTCATAATTTTGTAGGATCTGATGAGGATTTTATTTTTGGTTGCCTTAATTGTAGAAGGAGTATAAGTGATAAGGTGAAGAGAGGGGGAAGATGCTGAGAAATCTACTAACTTGCCCATTAAACAAGAAAGCTTAGATGATGCAGACCCGGGCTTGTGGGGTCTGCGGCATTATGGATGAGACACAAGACAAATTCACACAGACTATGAGTCCTGTGGAAGAAAAAGGATGGCATGGTGACTCTCTCAAGAGGAGAGGGCCCTGACCCTTGCCTTGACAAGTTTTTATTGCTTTTCTGGGCACATTATATTGAGGAGGGTCCTCATTTACTATGCACAGGTTCACTTTAGGTGGTTACCTTTTACAGAAAACAAAGGAAAGAATGTTGCTAATTACTTCAAAGAGAAGGATATTGCAGACCAAGGGGAAAAGTGGTTGAACTGGTCACACTCCATACTGGGGAGGTTTAGCCCAGACTTTAGGAAGTTACAGTAAGCACTTGCTGCCTTAATCCAGGGTGAGGGAGTTTTAGCAAAAGCAAGTATCATAGCAGCCTGGGTACAATGCAGGCCTGATTCCCCATGGGAGAACCTATCCATGGGCATGGGCCCTGTGCATTGGACCTCACTTTCCACTGGCCTTCCAAGTGGGAGCTGGGCCCATAACACACAGAACAGTCTCCTATACTTAGAGGTGTCTGGTCCCTTTTTTTTTTTACCACATAACTGAGCCTATTATTCTGATGATAAATGATCTTAGATCTCTTTTTAGTCCTATAATTTTAGAATTCCAAGAATAAAGTGTCCCTTTGGCTATTAAGGTAATTAAGGAAAAGATCACACTTAGGCAAAAGTGAGATTATGGCCCAAGTCATCCAGATAATTGCTACAATCCTCTGCTGTCCTTTGGCTTTGGAAGCCTGTCATGTTTTATCAAAAGAAATGCCCTCTTGATTGAGGGAAAAAGATGGTTAACTGGGTTCATCGAGAACTGCAAACATTCATATGCTGGGTACCACAGTGAATGTCAGTTCATGTGATCTCTGCCCTGCAGAATTTTGGAACTGCTGATAGACCTACACTGAACACAGATTGTCTTACAGGTCTGGGCAATTTAGTGATAATGATGAGTGACAAAAAGACTTTCCCCAAAAGCCACTAGGCTAAATAGCCTTTGCACTGAAGGACTCTCAGCAAAATTGTGAAGATGCTAAAACTTTTTCCAGCAACAACTCACAACATATTCTAGTTTCACCCTCTCATTGTTTGACCTCTTACCCTTCCTTGTCAACAACTCTTGTCCTCTCCATATTGAATCCCCACAGTTGCCTTTTGCCCCACATGGAACCTCTTCTATGAACACCTTTATTTCTCACAATGTACCCATCTTCTACCCCAATTGCCCAAGGATGGGAAACAGTGAGATCCATGGGTGACCTGGATGGTGCATGAACCCCTCTCAGGCTGTGCACTCACCCCTTGAAGAGTAATGTTAAGTAAAACTGGCATTTTTAGGTACAAAATCAGCTCAATAGTTCACTACTATGAATACCTATGTGCTGGAGTTTTAGAAATAGCTGTGGCTCATTTCCTTTAACTGCATTCTGGTACAGGCCAGTGAGGAAGATATCGTTGCTTTCTCATACTGCTGGGCAGCTGCACTTTCATTCTACTTACAGGAAAGCAAGTGGCAACATGAGTGGATTGAACAGAATTAAGTTTTCAAATTGGCATTTTGGCTAGCAGAGGTGGGTCACTTCAAAGATGGACTCTTGTTTGGAATTTTCCAACTGAGATAGCTCCTGAGAACTGGACACTTGATCTGCCTGGCATTTTCTGAATTTGAGGAAGCTGGGCAGGCCACTCCTGTGTAGGCAAATGGGAATCATCTATAAGGAAGGAGTCTTACCATGACCTGTTGTCCAGCCTTGGTGGCCCCACTTGGGGGCTGGGTGCCAAAGGCCAACCTGCTCTGGGTGAGCTCAGAGCAACACTGCTGGCCTCATCCCACTGACAGACACACTTAGTATGCTATTAAACAATGAATGGGTCAAGAATGAGATCAAGGAAAAAATGCAAAAGTTTCTGGAAACAAATGAAAGTGAACTCACAACAATCTAAAACTTATGGGACACAGCTAAGGCAGTCCTAAGAGGGAAGTGCAAAGCAACAGAGACCTACCTAAAAAAGATAGAAACATTTCAAATAAACAACCTAACCCTACGCCTACAAGAATTTGGGGAACAACAAAAAAAGATAGCACAGAGCAAGTAGAAGGAAGGAAGTAACTAAGATCAGAGCAGAATTAAATGACATAGAGACTAAAAGCACAATTCTAAGGATCAATAAATCCAAGAGCTGGTTCTTCGAAAAGATAAACAAAATCAACAAACTTTTAAGCAGACTCATCAAGAAAAAAAAGGAAAGGACCCAAATAAACAAAATCAGAAGTGAAAGAGGAGAAATTACAACTGATACCACAAAAATATGAAGGATTGTAAGAAGTTACTACGAAGAACTATATACCAAGAAATTTGAAAACCTTGGTGAAATGGAAAAATTTGTAGAAAAATATAATCTTCCAGAACTGAATGAAGAAGAAGCAGAAAGCCTGAACAGACCAATAACAGCTGATGAAATTGAAGCAGTAATCAAAAAACTCCCAATACGCAAAAGCACTGGACCAGATGGTTTCACAGGAGAATTCCACAAAGCATTTAAGGAAGAGCTAGCCCCTATCCTTCACAGACTATTCCAAAAAATCCAGGAAGATGGAAGACTCCCAAACTCTTTTTATGAAGCCAGCATCATCCTAATCCCCAAACTAGATAAAGACACAACAAAGAAAGAAAACTTCAGGCCAATATCACTGATGAACACAGATGCTAAAATCCTCAACAAAATATTGGCAAACTGCATCATGCAATATGTTAAAAAGATTATACACCATAATCAAGTGGGATTCATCCCAGGGATGCAAGGATGATACAATATTCACAAATCAATAAATGTAATACATCACAGAAATGCAAAGACAAAAATCACATGATCATATCAATAGATGCAGAAAAAGCATTTGATAAGGTATAGCACCCATTTACAATAAAAACACTCAGCAAAGTGGGACTAGACAGAGCATACCTCCACAAAATAAAGGCCATATACAAGAGACCTACAGTCAACATCATACTCAATGGGCAAAAACTTAAAGCTTTTCCACTAAGATCAGAAATAAGACAAGGATGTCCACTTTTCACCACTCCTATTCAACATAGTATTGGAAGTCCTAGCCATAGCAGTCAGACAAGAAAAAGAAATAAAAACATCCAAATTGGAAAGGAGGAAGCAAAACTGTCATTGTTTGCAGATGACATGATAGTGTACATAGAAAATCCTATAGACTGCACCAAAAAACTACTTGGCCTAATAAATGAATTTGGCAAAACAGCAGGATACAAAGTCAATATTCAGAAACTGAAGGCATTTTTGTACATGAACAATGAAATATCAGAAACAGAAATCAGGAAAAAAAATTCCCATTTCATACACCAACAAGAAAAATAAAGTACCTAGGAATAAACCTAACCAAAGAGGTAAAAGACCCATATTCTGAAAACTACACAACACTGAAGAAAGAAATTAAGCAAGACACAAACAAATGGAAGCATGTACCATGCTCATGGATTGGAATAACTAACATCATCAAAATGTCTATACTACCCAAAACAATTTATAGATTCAACACAATCTCTGTTAAAGTACCATGACATAGTTCACAGATATAAAACAAACATTTCAAAAAGTTATATGGAACCATAAACAACCCCAAAGAGCTGCAGCAATTTTGAGAAAGAAGAACAAAATAGGAAGAATCATAATACCTGATATCAAACTGTATTACAGGGCCACTGTAATCAAAACAGCCTGGTAGTGTCATAAAAACAGAACATATTTGCCAATGATACCTTGGACAAGGGTTTGATCTCCAAAATATATAACAAATTCACATGAATCCACTCCAGGAAGACAAACAACCCAATAAAAAAATGAGCAAAAGACTTGAACAGACAGTTCTCCAAGGAGGACATACAGAGGGCCCAGAGACCTATGAAAAGATGCTCAGCTTCACTAGCCATCAGACAGATGCAAATTAAAACCACAATGAGATACCACTTCACACTGGTCAGAATGGCCATCATAAACAAATCAACAAACAACAAATGTTGGAGAGGATGTGAAGAAAAGGGAACCCTAGTTCACTTTTGGTGGGAAAACAGACTGTTGCAGCCACTGTGGAAAACAGTGTGGAATTTCCTCAGAAAACTAAAAATGGAACTGCCTTTTGACCCAGCAATTCCACTGCTGGGATAATATACTAAGAATCCTGAAACCACAATCCAAAAGAACCTATGCACCCCAATGTTCATAGCAGCACAATTTACAATAGCCAAGTACTGGAAACAACCTAAGTGTCCATCAGTAAATGAATGGATCCAAAAACTATGGTACATTTACACAATGGAATACTGTGCAGCAGAAAGAAAGAAGGAGCTCCTACCCTTTGTGACAGCATGGATGGAACTGGAGAGCATTATGCTAAGTGAAGTAAGCCAGTCAGTGAGGGACAAATACCATATGATCTCCCCTTTAAGTGGAATCTAATCAACAAACCAAACAAGCAAGCAAAACATAACCAGAGACATTGAAATTAAGAACAATCTGATAGTAACCAGAAGGGAGGTGGGAGGGAATAATGGGGGGAATTGGGGAAGGGTTTTCAGGAACAGCTATAAAGGACACATGGACAAAACCAAGAGGGGGTGGGAGCAAGGGAGGGAGGTGAGGATGGCTGGGGTTGGGGATGGTGGTGGGAAGTAAATGTAGACAAATATACTTGAACAACAATGAAATACTTTTTTAAAAAATTGAATACATATTTCTCAATGCCAGCAAGTAACATAGAAGAAAAGCCTTTAAGAAAGCATAATGAGAATGAAAAATTAAGTTGAAGAATTATGCACTAAGATGTTTATATACCTGTTTAAAGACATATCAAGCAACATCTTACATAATTGGCAACTACATATATTTGTGGTCAAAGGATACATTCCAAATTCACATGTTAGTCACCTCAGGGCAGGCAGGTGGTGGGGGAGACAGACAAGCAAATGGGGCTTGCAAGGGACACAGAGGGAATTTCAGCTTTATCTCCAACTTTTGTCATGTATTTTATAGAAAAGATTTGAAGAAAAGTTGACAAAATGTTATCATTTGTTCATTTTAGTTGGAAAGGATACATACATTTGTTATATTTTTCTGTTACGCATTTTAACATTTTCCCCAAATTGAAAAGTTAAAGCAGTTTGACATGTTTCCTATAAAATTCAGTGAATTCAAAGCTTTGAAAAGGAATTATGATGACTGTACAAACTCGGCCCCAGCCAATAACCATACTGACAGTTTAATCCATACTCCTTCAGCTGGTTTTTTTTTTCCTACCTTAGTATTTGTTGACTTGAAATGCAAGTCTAAGTCTTGCTGTCTTAGAAACTCAGAACTCTATAGTTGACTATGGCAACCAGGGAGGAAGTATTAGTAACAGAGAAATTTTTTAAATATATTGATTTTTTTCCAGAAAATGGAAAATTAGCACTATGAGTAAATATGGGGTGTGAATTATTTCACAGTCACACAGAGAAAGTTCCCAAAGTAAAGAGTATTTGTTCATTCCCCAGATGGCTAGAATTGTTATCGGAAATAAATCAAATTCGACAACATTTCTATCTTTCCTCTATCATCCAGCTATAAAAACTATAACATACAAACTTTATTCTATCTTCCAGAGAACTCTTGGTTACTAGGCTAGTTTTTTTCTTTTTATGATTACAAATAGCCATTATTAAACTTGCAAACTAAACCTACAGTTTGGAATCTTGTGCATTATTGCAACATGGTATTATTCAGTAATTATTAATATATTGAATTAATGTACATGTTGGGAGACAAAAGTACATTTTGATAAATACTTGTGGAATTTGCCAGATGGATGCATATTTAGAGTCTCTATTTGGATAAAGCAATGACGTGAACATATGGTTCCCAAATTCTGAAGCCTGATACTGTTCGATAGATTGATAATGGTAATTTATCATTACTTGCTATGAGTAGAGAGATAAATTGTAAAATGCTTTAATGGCTTCTGGCACCCAGGCAACAAACCTGACTGGCCTTTGTGTCTTTACCCTTAGTCTCATCAGCACCTCTGTGAAGCAGAGCTCAAGAATGAAGGTCAATATGAAATTTTTTTGCTAAGTTTTCAGGAGAAGACCAGAAAGGCTTGGTTATGAGCAAAACTCAGCAGGAAACACTACAGAGATAAAACCACAATTTATTTTCCTTTGAGGCTTAAAAAAATCCTGCAGTTTTGCATGCTATAAATCTTTCTCTTTGTTTCCCTTTTCTTGCCCACCCTCCAACCCCATGGGAACCAGGGATAATAGTTTCTAATGACTGTGTGTGGGGGGGGGGGGAGATGCGGGGGCAGGGGTAGCATGCTGCAAAGCCATGGAAGTGATTTGAGAACTCTTGACTCTTAGGACCACAAAGTGCCAGAAACTATAAATACTAATCCTTGGCAAGAGGGAAAGAAGGGACAAGCCTTTCACTTCTGAATGCTCTCAAACAGAGGAGAGAGAATGTTCATTCCTTTAGAACTTGGCCTTATGGGACAGCAGTTATCTGGGCAGGTTTGAGAGCTGAAGAATTTTGCTGCTGTTGACTTGGTGGGATTTTAGAAAATCCTTCTTTGCGGGGAAAAGTAGACAAACTTCTTATTTTTCAGGGTATTTTTCTATTACGTGTTTGTTATGGCCTGAGTTGTATTCCCCTCCACCCTTCCCCCTAAATTCATATGTTGAAACTCTAATCCCCAATGTGGTATATTTGGAGACAGGGCCATTAGGGAGGTGACTGAGGTTAAGTGAGGTTATAAGAATAGGTCCGAATTTGACTGGATTTGTGTCCTTATAAGAAGAGGGGAGATACCAGAAGAATATATGCACACAAAAAAGGCCATGTGAGGTCACAGCAAGAAGACAGCCATCTGCAAGCCAGGAAGAGAGTCCTCCCCAGAAACCAACCCTGTGGGTACCTGGATCTTGAACTTCTGTTCTGCAGAACTGTGAGAAAATAAATCTCTGCTGCCTAAGTCACCCAGTCTATCGTATTCTGTTAAGGCAGCTTGAGCTGACTGATACAATGTTGTTTAACACTGAGCAAAGATTTCATTTCATTTGTGTATGTGTAAGGGCACTGGATACATATTAAGTGGCAGAATGGCTAAGGATTTTGGCTGTTGGACTTTAGCAGGCCTTGTTCAAGTTCAAGTTGACCACTTACTGGACGTGTGACCTTCAGCAAATTACCATGCCTCTGTATGTTTCTTCATATGGAGAAGAGGAATAATAGTTTATACCTGCAAAACTGTTGTGAGATTAAATGCTTTAATATAAGTATGGCAAGTCCTAGTGGCTGATAAATAGCACTCTGCAAAATGCTAGCTCTCGTAATGATGCTGGGCTTTATCGTTTATAGCATTTTCAGTTCACAAAGTACTTCCATAACTATGATTTTACTTGATTTTTACAGTGATTTTATGAGACTAGTTGGGAAGGAAATATTATACCCACTCAAGGGAAAAGGAAACAAAAATTCAGAGAGGCCAAGCTCAAACTTCTACTAAGTTAAATAAATCAAGCAGAGCCAGGTTTCAGTTTAAGGTCCCTGACTCCAACTTCAGTGCTTTCCCTCCTCATTTCCTCCCTTCTTATTGTCTTTCCCCCAACCCAGTGTGTGCTGAGTATCTACCATGTTCCAGGCATTTCCCCCTCTTTCCCTGGACCTCTGTATTTCTTTTTATTTGTTGTGACCTGGATGCTTTGCATGTGCATGTGTGCACATGCCCATGCTCAAGCATCCTGAGATGTGTTACTCTCACTGAGGATGACCCTCTGCCTTGTGTCTCTTCTCATTTCCACCAGTTTGTTTTGTTATAGCTCAAAGAAGTCAAACTCCACTTTCAAGGACCTATTATAAATAGAGCCTTAACAGCAACTCTTATTCTCATCTGAAAACTGACACCAAGTACAGACAAGCAGGGCAAAAAGAAAGAACAAGGTCAGTGGTAGAGCAGATTATCAACATCTTTAAATGATATGAGAGCAGAGATGCCCAAAAGAGATGTGAGGGGAGACCTGAAAGGGACAGCCTGAGAGAGCTTGCTGGGTTATAAAAGCAGATTTCTTATTACAATTTTTAAATTTGGAAAAATGTTAAAAATCTTATTCTTATAGTACAAAGCATGGAAATTAAAGCTCTGCAGAATCTCCCTGACCCTGGAAGGTAGGCAAGAGTTGAATTGGGTCCCCAGGACATAGGTGCCTAATTGGGAGATGAGATCATGACCTGCATTTTAGGCCATAGGGGACATGAATTTTATTTTCTTTTTAAAATATATTTTATTGATTATGCAATTAGAGTTGTCCCAGTGTTCCCCCTTTGCTCCCCTCCAGCCAGTACCCCCATTTCCTCCACCAATCCCTCCGTTAGTTCATGTGGGTCATGCATATAAGTTCTTTGGCTTCTCAATTTCCTATACTGTTCTTAATACCATCCCCCTGTCTATTTTGTGCCTACCCATTAGAACTTCTTAATCTCTGCATCTTTTCCCTCATTCTCCCCGCTTCCCCTCCCAACTGGTAACCTTCCAAATGATCTCCAAATCTATGATTTTGTTTCTGTTCTGCTTGTTTGCTTAGTTTTTTAGATTCAATTGTTGATACTTGTGAATTTCTTGCCATTTTAATGTTCATAGTTTTGATCTTCTTTTTCTTAAGTAACTTCCCTTAACATTTTATATAATAATGGTTTGGTGATGATGAACTTCTGTAGCTCTAACTTGTCTGGGAAGCACTTTATCTGCTCTTCAATTCTAAACAATAGCTTTGCTGCACAGAGTAATCTAGATTGTAGGTGCTTGCTTTTCATCACTTTGAATATTTCTTGCTAGTCCCTTCTAGCCTACAAAGCTTCTTTTGAGAAATCAGCTGACAGTCTTATGTGAACTCCTTTGTAGATAACTCTCTGCTTTTCTCCTGCTGTTTTTAAGATTCTCTTTTTATCTCTAACCTTTGGAATTTTAATTATTATGTGTCTTGGTGTGGTCCTCTTTGGGTCAACTTGTTTGGGACTTTCTGTGCTTTCTGGACTTGTATGTCTATTTTCTTCACCAAATTAGGGAATTTTTCTTTCATTATTTTTTCAAATAAGTATTCAATTTCTTGTTCTTCCTCTTCTTATTCTGGCACCCCTACGATTCAGATGTTAATACACTTGGAGATGTCCCAGAGGCTCCTTATTCTATCCTCATTTTTTTAAAATTCTTTTTTCTTCTTGCTGTTCTAGTTGAATGCTTTTTCTTCCTTATATTCCAAATCATTGATTTGAATTCTGGCTTCCTCCCCTCCACTGACGGTTCCATGTTGATTTTTCTTCATTTCATTTAGTGTAACCTTCATTTCTGCCTGTCTTTTTATGCTGTTGAAGTGCCCAAATGAGTTCCTTGAGCATCCTAATAACCCGTGTTTTAAACTCTGAATTTGATAGCTTGCTTATTTCCATTCTTTTTAGTCCTTTTTCTGGAGTTTTGTTCTGTTCTTTCATTTGGCCATATTTCTTTGTCACCTCATTTTGGTAGCATCCCTGTGTTTGTTTCTATGTATCAGGTAGAGCTGCTTTGACTCTGTCTTAGTAGTATGGATGACCTATTGTAGAAAAGTGCACCAGTAAGTTGGATGGGGTAGAGACTTAAGTAATCTCCTGGGTGGGGTAACCTCTGTGAACCAGGTTGGTGAAGTCTCAGATATGGTGTTGCCCTTCTGTGGCTTTGTGTGGGGGGAGGGCTCAGAAAGGGGACAATGCCACTGCCTGACCTCTGACGTTTTGTCCAGGAGGAAGCTGTCCCCCAGCACTCATCCTGATGCCAGATACTTCAATTTCTCCCCATTTGCCACTAGTGTCCTTCTAGCTGTTGCCATGGTGTTGAAACCCAGAGGGAGGGAATCTATGTAAGTCCTAAGTCCGCTGCAGGCCCTTTAAGAGGAGACTCCTGAGAATCCCATAGTTTCTTCTGCTGTCCCAACCCCCACTGGTTTTTACAGCTAGAAGTTATAGGGGCTTATATTCCTGGTACTGGAACCCTGGGCTGGGCGGTCTGGTTTGGGGCTGGGATCCCTCACTCCTGAGGTATTGTTCCCAATTTTTATCCACCGCATGTGGGTGTAGGACCACCCATTCAGCATCTCCATGTCTCCACACTTCTGTGCACCTCTGCCCCTCCTACCCATCTCGATGAATGTGACTTCTTTAATTCTTTGGTTGTCAGGCTTCCATACAGCTTAATTTTCTGACAATTGAGAGATAGTTGTTTTGTTGTCTAGTTGTAATTTTTGTTGTGGTTGTGTGAGGAGGTGAGCCATGTTTACTGATACCTCCAGCTTGACCAGAAGTGGGGAACATGAATTTTAAAAGCTGAGAAACACTATGCTACAATCTGTGTGAGAAGCATGGCCTGAGATTTGGAAGGGTAAGTGCCTGAAATGCTCCCACAGAGTTTGAAAGGACCATTGAATCCAACTGCCCTGTTTTATACATGAAGCAACTGATGCACAGAGAGAAGTCACTGCATAGGGGTAATAGTTACGGCTAGATGTGCCATGCACGGTACTGCTTCACCCTGAAGGTGAGGGGATGTTCTGAAAGACTAGGAAGCTCTGAGTAGTTATTCTCTTCTAATATAGAGAATGAAGAGGTGCCTTTAGGAAGCTGGGCCCAAGCCCAGGGCAGGGTTGCAGAAACACAAAAGTGGATAGTGTTCTAGGTAGTTCTGAGACCGCAGTTCATTCTCACAAAGATTCAGATCCCAAACCTGACCATCACCAAAATCCTGATCTTGATCTTGACCCAGACACTCAACATGACTAAATTCTGACCATTAAATTGAACCTCACACTGACTCTATCCATAACATTTAACCTGAGTCTTAACTCAATGCTGAGAAAGCTCCTGACCCTGAACCTGACTCTCAACCTGACCCCTTATTTGACCCTTACCTTCATTTTGTCCCTGAACCTTACTTTGAACGTCACACTAATCTAAACTTGACCCTGCCTTTCATTTGGACCCAAATCCTTACACATGTCCTACCTCAAATTTTATCTTGACTCAGATCCTTATACTCATCCTAACTCTGACACTGACCTTCATCTTCACTCTGACCCTGATTTTGACCCATACCCTTATCATGACCCTCATTCTAACTTTCTCACTGACCTTGAACCTGACCATGAATCTTATCCTCACTCTGACCCTAACATTGACCCTTAACCTCACCCTGAACTTTACCCTTCACAAGACCCTGAGCCATACCCTGGCCATGTCTAGAACATTGAATCTGATTGCTAATCCTGAATTTGACCCTCATCCTTGCTCTCACCATAGCTCTGATGCTTACCCTGACACTCTCACGTTTACTTTGTACCTGACACTTAAGCTGACCCTGACAACCTCATCTTAAAACTCACCCTAACTCTGTCACACAGACTACCCTACTCTGACCATGATCCTGATCCTGATCCTGACCATGAACCTATCACCCTGAACTTTATCCTTACCCTGAACCTCACCTCAGTCTTGACACTCCTCCTTCTCCTGATCACAATCTTCACCCTTATCATGACTGACTGTGAAGCTTATTTGATCATGTTTTTTATCCTGACCTTAAAATTGATCCTCAACCTGGTCCATAGACTAACCTACACCGTGAAACTAACCATCACATTAACCCTAACTATGACAGTGTCATTGATCTTCATCATGTCCCTAAACTCTACTCCGAGCTTGACCATCAACCTCACATTGACCCTGTCTCTGAATCTCATACATACTCTCACATTCACCTTGACTTTTACCTGCCTCTGACCATGATGTAGACTCTGAAGTTTATCTTCATTGTATGCCTAAATGTGAACAGGACTTTTACTATGACCCTCTTCAGACCCTCACACTGAACCTGATCCCAACTTGACCCCTAACCTGAACATGACTTTCAATTTCACATTCACCTGAAACACCCTCACTCTAACCCTAAACTAACTCTGAATCTACAGCTTACCCTAATCCTTACATGGAACATGACCATGACCCTGTCCATGACACTGACCCTGATGCATATCTTAACACTGAATCTGATGCTCATCTGCAAAGTGACCCTGATACTGACCAAGATCCTGATGCTTAACTGACACTATCCTTCACCCCATCAACCTGATACTTAAACCAATTCTTCACCCAAAACTGACCCTCACCATGATCCTGACCCTAAATCTTGCCATGTCGCCGATTTTGACCCTAACTGCAACAATTACATTGTCACTGACTCTCTTCCTTTCACATAACTTAACCTGACCTTTAGCCTGTTCCTTATTCTCAGATTCCCAGTACTGTGACCCCCACACTTATCCTCTTCTGAACACATACTAAACCTTACTCTTACTTTCACCCTAATCCTGAGCCTCACACTGACTTTGTCCCCAAAGCTGTCATGACACTGATCCTCAAGCTGACCCCCACTATGACTCTTATATTCTCCATGACCATCTACCCAAACTGATTCTGGTGATTCAGAGCTAATACTGGCTCTGACTTTCCTACTCATAAGCCTTACCTGAACTTGATCCTCAACTTGCCTTACTTTTACCCTGACCCTGATTATCACCCTACCATGAAGACCTTGACCCTGATCCTGAAGCAGACCCTAACCCAGACACTACTCTCACACTGACCCAGATCCTGAGCTTGACCGTGAACCTTACCTGATCCTAAACTTTACTTTAACTATCACCGTGTCCCACAAGATGACATTGACCATGACCATAAAACTAACCTTTACCCTGACCCTTTGCCTTTCTCTAGCAGTAATTTGACCTTTACTCTTACTGTGACTCTCATGCTGGCTCTGATATAACCCTCTCCCTGAACTTCACCCTTATTCCCACCATGTCTCTGACCTTGATCCTTACACATACATGTTCATGGGTTAACAAGATACACAAATACCTTTGGATAGTAATACATATGCTTGTATTTGCCTTACCAAAGCTTTTATTAATATGAGATAAATACACATAAAAATGATCTGGGCAGTTTTTAATTTTCTGTACTCTAGGTGTATCTCTTATGTCTAGAGAAAAAATACAGTATTAAAGATAGTATTTAGCATAGATAGTTGATTATACTGTTATAAGCATCACAGAGAGATACAGGTGTGTGTACACATGGGATGTGAATTTTTGTTTATTTTTGAAAGTTGTACAGTTCATTCACATAATAAATTTAAGCTGATATATTATTTTATTTAGTATACTGACAACTATATTTTAAAGCTGCCATTTAAATATTTAAATTATTACCTAACATATATTTTATATCTACAAAAAAGTATGTATTCTTTTAAAAAATTATTTATTTATTTATTTATTTTTAGAGAGAGGGGAAGGGAAGGAGAAAAAGAGGGAGAGAAACATCAGTATGTGGTTATCTCTCACATGCCCCATACTGGGCACCTGGCCTGCAACCCAGGCATGTGCCCTAGACTGAGAATTGAACCAGTGACCCCTTGGTTCATAGGCCTGAACTCAATTCACTGAGCTATGCCAGCCAGAGCAAAGGTATGTATTCTTTATCACAATTTGTACATATGTACCAAAAAAGTTGTTAGAATTTAAAATTAGAATTGGGTTCTTTTCTGTAAAATGACTTGTTATTTTATACTCAGATTCACAGAAGTTACTTTTTGTCACGGTTAACAGTTGGTAAACTATAAATGCTCATGTTTTTTGCATACTCTTCAACCATATTCTTAGTGATTCCAAGGATAACCTTAACCTAATTTTTTTGTTCAATGTTAAAAATGCTACCACGGGAGCTACAGGTTAAGATGGTGACATAGGCAGACATGGCTTGCCTCCTCCCACAATCACATCAAAATTACAACCAAAATATAGAACAACCATCACTCAGGAACATCAGAAATACAGTTGAATGGAAGTCTGACAACTATGGAATTGAAGAAACCACATCCATCCAGACTGGTAGGAGGGGCAGAATGGGCTGGCCCTATACCCATGTGGATAAAAATTCAGGTGGGATATCTTGGGAGCAAGGAGTCCCAGACCTCCCAGGCTTCCCAGCCCAGGATTCCAGTGTCAGGAAGATAAGTCCCCACAACTTCTGGCTGCAAAACCCAGCGAGGATTGATAAATCCCCACAACTTCTGGCTACAAAGTCCAACAGGGATTGAGTTGGTGGAGGAGGCTTCTTAAGCCTTCAGTAATTCCTGTTAGGGACCCCACACACAGACTCAACTACTCAGACTCACTCTCTCTGAGCTCCACCATTGGGGTGGCAGCTTGAAGTGGTAGTGGTATACAGGGAGAAACTGAAGTGTCTGGCATCAGGGTGAGCAGAGGCCATTGACCCTTTGCTGGGCCCTCCCCCAACAGAGCTGGTAGGCTGGTACCATATCTGAGACTCCATCAACCTGGCTAACACTGTGTGGCTCACCTTGGAGACCCATGGAGACTCTTCCCCACCCAATTTGTGGGCCCACCCAAGCTGCTTTCCCATAAGAATGGCTGTTCTTGGCTCCTAAATCCTATCAAACAAGCAACAGCTGGCTTCAGTGAGCCCTAGCAGCAGACAGATTAGAGTCACAGCTTGCTTCACCTGGGAATCTCCAGGCCCAGCAGCACAAGTAGCAGCCATCTCAGATTGCTTTACATCTCAGGCAGGGTGCCTCAGGCAAACCACAGGTGGGGGCTGACCTTAGCCTGCACCACCCAGGAAACCTTAGGGCCAATGCACCCAGTGGAGAGCTACAGACCACATAAGAGCTCCACCACCCTGCCCCTGCAAAGCTGATTCTACACGAAGGGTGGAGGTTGGTGGTCAGTGGTCACAGTCAGACCTTGTAGCTGGCTGGCCTGGGTAAATCTCTCCCATTGATCTGCCAACAGCAACCAAGGCTCAGCTATGAGAGGAGGGTGTACTCAAGCCCACACAAAGGGTGTACCTTGAGTACCCAGTTTGGGTGATAGGGGAGGCTGTGCCACTGGACTCTACAGGACTCCTACTAATTTAGGCCACACTACCAAGATGCATGGTCAAAGCAGCTCTACCTAATACATAGAAACAAACATGGGGAAGCTGCCAAAATGAGCAAAGAACCATGGCCCAAATGAAAGAACAGAACAAAAATTCAGAAAAAGAGCTACACAAAAAGGAGATAAGCAATCTATCAGATGAAGAATTCAAAACACTGATTATAAGATTGCTCAAGGAACTTAGTGAGGACCTCAACAACATAAAAAAGACCCAGCCAGAAATGAAGGATACACTTATTAAATAAAGAACAATTTACAGGGAAACAACAGTAAAATGGACGAGACCAAGAATCAAATCAATAATTTGGAACATAAGGAAGCAAAAAAAAAACAACCATGTAGAACAACAAGAAAAAAAAAGAATCCAAAAAAAATAAGGATAGTATAAACAGCCTCTGGGACAACTTTAAGAGGTCCAACATTCACTTTATAGGAGTGCCAGAAGGAGAAGAGAAAGAGCAAGAAATTGGAAATCTACCTAAAAAATAGTGAATGAAAACTTCCCTAATTTGGTGAAGGAAATAGACACACAAGTCTAGGAAGCATGGAGAGTCCCAATTATGATGGATGAAAATAAGCTCACTTCAAGACACACCATTATTAAATGGCCAAAGGTTAAAGATAAAGAGAGACTCTTCAAAGCAAAAGAAAAGTTAGTTAGTTACCAGAAGGTTGCCAGATGGGAAAGGGGTGTGGAGGAATGGGTGAAGAGGTGAGGGGTTTAAGAAGCACAAATACGTAGTTACAGAATAGCCATGGGGTTATACAGTATAGGAAATGGAACAGCAAAGAACTTATATGCATGACCCATGAGCAATGGTGGGAGGACTGCCTGAGGGAGTTGGGGTGCTGGGTGGAGGGGGGCAAAGGGGAAAACTCAGGACAACTCTAATAGCATAATCAATACAATATAATTAAAAAACAAAAAATAAATTCTATCACAGTGTTACGTTTACCCTTTACACATAGACAACTTCCAGAAATTAAATCAGTTCAGGAGTCTAGCATAATTGTTCTTACACAGGCTTGCCTACTAACAAAAAAATGAAAATTCAAATATTTATACTGATCGTAAATGTGTTTTTGGGTTAGTCCACAAAGTCACCAATTCACAATCATTAAAAAAAAAAAAAAAAAAAAAAAAAAAAAAAAAAAAAAAAAAAAAAAAAAAAAAAAAAAAAAAAAAAAAAAAAAAAAAAAAAAAAAAAAAAAAAAAAAAAAAAAAAAAAAAAAAAAAAAAAAAAAAAAAAAAGGCGTTCCTAACCTTGAAAAACCTGGACAACACATTAAAGAACTCTTAGATGCTTTGCTGTTATCTAAGAATATAGCTATAGTAAAAATAAAAAAAATCAAAGCTGAAGATCTAGAGTCTCACAGTAATGCTTTGGCTCACCACTATGTTAAGCAAGGTTAACTTGGATAAATACTCTTAGAGTCACACAGACAAAAGTCTTGGAGAAATTCAAAGAGGCTGTTATTAACTGTCAGAAAAAAGTCTAATTTAACTGAAGATGTTTATTACTGGTACATCTTGAGGTGACTTACTGATTACACTAAAACACTTGAAAATAGCATTTAATAAAAATTCTTCAAATATGAAGCAAAGATAAATCAGCAACAATATTAAATCAGCCCTGACTGGTATGGCTCAGTTGGTTGGTGTCATCCCTTAAAGTGAAAGGCAGCAGCATTGGATTCCCAGTCAGGGTACATGCCTCGATTGCAGTCTAGGTCCTGAGTCTGAGTGAATGCGAGAGGCAACCTATTGGTGTTTCTCTCACATCATTGTTTCTCTTCCTCTCTATCTCTCCCCCGTCCTCTCTCTCTCTAAAAAAAAAAATAATAATAATAAAATCTTTTTAAAAAATAATATTAAACCAACACTGGGGTCCTAATTTAAGATGTAGATGCCAAGGATGGTTTCCAAACAAGTCTTATCTAGCAACCACAAAATGCTGATAAAAGGTCAAGGTGGGTCGTGGACAGGAACCAAGGGCCCTAGAGCTCTTTAAACACTTCCAAATGTCTTTCAAATACATTTTGCATTAAATAGAAATATGTTCAACTTATTATGCAGTTATTCTCAGGGTGCATTGAAGTTTTTCCTCGCTGAAGAACTATGCCCGTACCTGGGGGAAGAAGAAGGTGGCTTGGTTTTGCTTTCCCGTCTGGGAAATTCCCACTTATATCTCTAATGATAGAGACACTGATTTAACTAGTACCGCTATTAAATAGTACTTTTACACAGAAGCTTCACTGTCCTTAACTATAAGTCCTCAAGAACAACAGAGAGAATTAATGGAGTTCTAAAACTAGAATGAACAAAGTTCTCAGAAACCCTAGAATGCCTGCCACCCAAACTACCATTGTTTTTCAAATCTGTATTCTTTTGGGGGCTCAGACGTTTTCTCCTTGTTCTGCAGAGGTGAAACTTTCACAAAAGGGCAGGACTCCGTGTTCTACCTGGGGTGCCCACTCGGCCTCCCGCACCTTCCAGAAGGGAGATTGCTGTAACAGATCTGACTACAACAGCTTTTACACTACCCAGCGTCCTTTTGCATTTTAATTCGTTTGTCATAAATCACCCTCCCACTGCTTCTCAAAGCAAGTTCGCGGATAGACGGTTTGACGCTCTTGGCAAAGTTGATAGAGAGGAGCCTCTGCCCCTGGACATTCCTCCCAGAACCTGGGGCAGTCAAGAGTCACTGGGGCTGGGAAACTACTGGTGCGATCCTCTTAACCCTGCCCAAACCTACTGACCTTTCGGGAAAATCTCCCTGCCTGACTACTGACCACGGTGGGACCGAAGAATTCCAGGTGCGTCGACGACCAAATAGTTCTGGAGAGGTGAGCGCGAGGTAGTCCTGGCTAGCCCCAGGAGCAGCGGTCGCACGAGGATGGGGGTTACTGAGATCTATTGCCCGCCCCCTCCCCTTCTTTTCTCAAAAGGAAGAACCACAGGACGGAATGTCGTGGCTCAGATAAACAGCGGGTCCAAAGCCCAGGTTCACAAGAAAGTGCAATCGCTCTGGGCAGGTCCGAGAGCGTGCCTCTGGAGGGGCTGCGTGGCCCGCGCAAGTGCTCAGCGTCTCCACCTGCTGGTAATGTCAGTATTTTTAGGGCTGAATTAAACAGCGATGACATTTTAAAATATGAACAAATGAAGTTTGGTCGGGGCTATCCAAGAGAGTCTTAAAAGAATGGTTGAAGGGCATGTAAAAACGATTCAAAATTAACAATAATTTGTGACAAAAGGAATCAATTGATGTGGGCATAAAATAACTCTAATTTTTACATGAATGCCCTAAATCTTAACTGATTCCTTTGGCACATTACTTATGTAACAAACTGTAATAAAATATCTATTGATATACATTAATACAGATATAGGTTTATTTGTGTGGATTTAGGCATGCATATAGGCATACAGACATTCGATGGTGATAATTTAAAATTTCTGGCTATAGCATTAAAATACAATTATCCCATACATAGACCCGTATATCTCTGCAATCCTTATATCTAACATAATCAACATTTATATTATTTTGCATCTTCAGTTACTGCAATACTCTTTCCCTTCCTTCCTCTCTTTCTTTCTGTCTTTGTCTTTGTTTCTTTGTTTCTTTCTTTGTTTCTTTGTTTGTTTGTTTGCTTCTTTCTTTTTTTCTCTAGACATAAAAGACATTCAGAGGACAGGAAGTTTAAAACCATCCAACTTTTTTTTTTTTTTTTTTAAATAAATAAGCCTTGCCCTGACCAGTGTGGCTCATTTGGTGGGAGCTTCATCCAGTAAAATGAAGTGTCACATGTTCAATTTCAGTCCTGCCTAGGTGGCTGTTTGGTCCCTGGTTGGGGTACTTATGAGAGGCAACCCATAAATGTTTCTCTCCTGCTCTGTCCCTCCCTTGCCCTCTCTCTAAAATCAATAAGCATGTCCTTGAGTAAGGGTAAAAATATTAAAATTAGCCTTTACCCCCTACTATTTCAAAATTTTGGAAAGAAAAAATAAAAGATATTCTAACCCTGACCACTGACTCTGCAGCTCCTGTGCCCATGAGCACATTCAACTTGTCAGTGCCATTGAGTAAAAAAAAAAACAACCCTAAACTCATGCCTGTAATTGAATTTGGCTTATTACTGGTTGCAGTGAAGGAAAATGCACACTCTGAGAACTATATGATGTCTCAGTGAGATGGTGTTTAGAAAGTACCTAATGTAGAATTGGACCCTTTGTTGGATGATTTGGAGAAGGTCTGAGGAAGCGAGGATTTGCTTTAATTTGGGTGCTGTTAGAAAGTGGGGCCAATTCTATGACTGGGTGCTTTGTGGATACACCAACAAATAATTACGTAATAATTTAAAGTTTTTTAACTACAGATTTAAAATACATTTAATTGTCAGTGTGTTAAAGAACATATATCATATCAAATTTATTATATGAATGAACTGCAATAACTTTTAAAAATAAACATATAGAAAATCATGTATGTGCTCTGTCTGTAATTTTGTACCCAGTATAATCAACTACCTATATTATTATCTTTCACTTAAGTACTTTTCTTTTCATTTAGTCTTTTCTTTCTTTTTCTGTAGACATTAGTGACATCTAGAGGACAGAAAGTTAAAAATGGTCCAGGTAATTTTTTTGTGAGCATTAAAAATTTCATATTAAAAATCTCGTATTAAAAATTTCAAGGGGCAAATACAAACATATATGTATTACAATATAAAGGAATTTACTGATATTTTAAGAAATATGGGGTCAATTAAAATTCTGGTTTAAAAAAATTCTGGTTTATAAACTGTTTTATATATATTTTTTCTTTATGTAAGATGTGTCTTTGTAATGAATGTGTTTTGCTGTTTTATGTTTATCTCAGTTCACTCTAAGGAGCAATAAGAACTTCATTATGAAAGGAATGTCTGAGGCTGAGGAGGTTTACACCAATAGGAATTGTTTTCAATACTTACTTCTTGTTTCCCTAAAATGAGAATCATGTAAGATTTATGTGTGAGAGAAAAAACACAGAACTCAGAAAAGAATTTTATCTCAATTGCTCTTACTTCCTATGAGTTAGAAGGTAAGGGTAAGGGTAATATAAGTCATATATGTGAAAATGAGCTCATATTTACACATTGTTCTCAACTGTAACTTCTTGGGAGTTCAAGCAAATATAGTTGCAAATTGTATGTATCTTTATAGACAAGGATGTATGTATATAGACATGTGTATATGTGTAAAGAATAAATCATGTTCAGGATCAGGCATTTGTCTCTAAAGAAAATTCTTTTTTAAAGTATATTTTAGTGATTAAGCTATTACAGTTGTCCTATTTTTTTCCCTTTTGCCCCCTTTCCCTCCAGTAATCACCCCCTTACTTAGTTCATGTTCATGTTTGTGCATGTAAGTTATTTGGATTCTCCATTTCCTATACTGTTCTTAACCTCCCCCTGTTTATTTTGTACCTACCATTTATGCTACTTACTCCCTGTACCTTTTCCCCCAACCCCCCACCCCTCCCCACTGATAAGGCCCCATGTGATCTCCATATCTGTGAATCTGTTACTGTTATGGTTGTTTCCTTAGTTTGTTTTTGTTTTTTAGTTTCAGTTGTTGATAGTTGTGAGTTTGTTACCATTTTAATGTTCATAGTTTTGACCTTCTTTTTCTTAAATAAGACCCTTAACATTTCATGTAATGATGAATTACATGATGAATTTCTAGTAATGATGCATTGCATGATGATGAATTCCCTTAACTTTACCTTGTCTGGGAAGCACTTTATCTGCCCTTCCATTCTAAATGATAGCCTTGCTGGTTAGAGTATTCTTGGTGGTAGGTCCTTGCTTTTTCATCACTTTGAACACTTCTTGCCAGTCCCTTCTTGCTTGCAAAGTTTCTTTTGAGAATTAAGCTGAGTCTTATGGGCACTCCTTTGTAGCTAACTCTCTGCTTTTCTCTTGTGGCTTTTAAGGTTCTCTCTTTATCTTTAATCTTTGGCATTTTAACTCTGATGTGTCTTGGTGTGGTTCTCTTCAGGTCCAACTTGTTTGGGACTCTCTGTGCTTCCTGGACTTGTATGTCTATTTTCTTCACCAGGTTAGGGAAGTTTTCTTTCATTATTTTTTTCAAATAAGTTTTCAATTTCTTGCTCTTTCTCTTCTTATTCTGGCACCCCTATGATTCAGATGTTGGTACATTTAAAGTTGTCCCAGAGGCTACTAAGACACTCCTTGTTTTTTTTGAATCCTTATTTCTTCTTTCTGTTCTGGTTGAATGTTTATTTCTTCCTTTTGTTCCAAATCATTGATTTGAATCTGGCTTCCTTCCCTTCCTTGTTGGTTCCATGTATATTTTTTCTTTATTTCTTTTAGTGTTTCCTTTATTTCTTCCTTTATTTTGTGGCTGTACTCAGTGAGTTCTCTGAGCAACCTGATCACCAGTATTTTGAACTCTGCATCTAATGGGTTGGCTATCTCTATTTTATTTAGTTCTTTTTCTGGGGTTTTGTTCTATTCTTTCATTTGGGCCATATTTCTTTGTCTCCTCAATTTGGCAGCCTCCCTGTGTTCATTTCTGTGTATTAGATAGAGCCGCTTTGACTCTCTGTCTTAGTCATATGGCCTATTGTAGAAAAGGCACCTGTAAATTGTGTGGGGTGGAGCCTTAGGAAATTGCCAGGGCAGGTCAATCTTCTTCATCATTTTGTGGCTCTGTGTGTGGAGTAATAAGAGACTCCAAGAGGGGACAATGCCACTGCCTGGCTTCTGGAAGCTTGCCTGGCACTTGCCCTGCTTCCAGTCACCTCCTCCAACTCCTGTATGTGATTAGCACCCTTCCATCTGTATGCAGGAAAGACAATATCGCAAATCATGAAGAAGACCACAGTGGATTTTGTCTCAGTATTCTGTAGCATTTACCACTGTTTTTTCTTTCTGGATCCGCCTCTGGTGATATCAGATTTTTATCCCATCTGAATTTAGGCAACTTGTTTGAGACTTCAGGGATCTACTGTCTGTGGCTGACTCCATCAGTTGTTAATCTAGTCATGGTGCATTCAGCAGTTAGGTTTAAGCACCACAGGACCAGGGCAGAGTTCTTCTTGGGATTGGGGCTGTTGTTTCCAATTAGGCTGCTGCAGCTAGGAGGTGAATGGTCTGCCTGAGCATGATGGCTGCTGCCAGATGAGGAATGACTCAGCACCAGGATCCTGGCACCTACTCTCTCAGTTCTCTCCCCAAAGCCCCCATCCCCAGTCTCTTGTCAAGCATCTCTGCTTCTGCCTTTGCCAGAACCCAGGGTAAATGACTGCAAATGAAAATTTGTGCATTGGCCCTTAAACGGCTCTTTGTGCTTTTAGCCATCCATCTCTGGCAGAGAGCAACCCTCCTGCTTTTTGCTGCTGAGTAGTTATCTATGTACTTTTTGGGCTCTGGTGCTCTAGGCTGGGGGTCCCAGCTTAGGGTTTAGACATCATTCGTCTCAGGGGGATCCAACCAGCCGTTTAATTATCCCTCCTTCACTGTTGCCTGTGGGCACCCAGCCAGCCTTCTTGAGTCTCCACAGCATTCCTTACCAGTCAGGTTGTGCTGAAGCTGATTCTTCTTTCTGTCCGAGGTTGTAAGGCTTCTCTCTCACTATTATTGTTCAGTTGTTTGTTCCTGGTGTTTACTCCACAATTCAGTTGTAATTCCAGATTAGTCCTGGGAGGAGGTTAGTGTGACTTCCATTCACTCCTCTGACATCTTGCCAAATTCCTGGGAATCTCTTTTGAATGTCTTCTTTAAATCCTTGGTTGTCAGACTTCCATACAGCTTGATTTTCTGATGGTTCTGGGTGCTATTTGTTTTTGAAATCTGGTTGTAATTCTTTCTATGGTTGTATGAAGAGGCAAAGCGTATCTACCTACATTTCCATCTTGTCCAGAAGTCCTCTAAAGAAAATCTTTAATGACGATTAGAATTAATGGAATTGAACCCATGTTTTAATTGAGGCAAATTGATGAGAAACACATAGTCTTCCCAGCTGCACATTCTTACTTTGAAGTAGAACATATCAAAACAAATCAAAGCAGCATATTTGAAAACACATGGTAGAAGCATAAGTAAGCAGGTTCAGAATTATACATCATTCTCAAAAGTACATTTTTATTGTGATTTATAAGGAATCTAGAAAAACTAGAGTGTAACTGTGCAAGATTTCATGTTCAAACTCAACTTGCTGATGGAAAGGCTCACTTCAGGGCCAGGGTCACATTTTAAAACTGATGTTACCTTGACTCTTACCTCACTCTGACCCTCATAACCATTTTGAACCAGATTCTTTCCTTGACTGTGATCCTTACTTTGATCCTTATCCAAACCTGATCATCACCCTGATTATGAACCTGAGCTGACTTGATACTCACCCTGATCAAGATTGGACTTTTGCCATGACTGTTACAGTGCATCAGATCTTTACCCTGATCCTGACCCTCAACTTTACCCTCTCCATACACTTATCCTCAATCTGACTTTGACCCTGATACTATATCCCTCACCTTTCCACTCCTTGTACCTTATTTGACACTCATCCTGACCCTGACCAATTCCCTGATCCTTATACTACCCTCACCTGGGCCTGACCTTCTCTCTACACTGACCCTGATCATGAGTCTGACTGACCTTAATCATACCTTGACTATTCTCACACTGATACTGAATCTGACCCTCATCCTGAATTTCAGCCTGAATCTGAATCCTGGCCCTGACCCTCATATGAATGTGACCTTGATACTCACCTCAAACTATACAATCACCCTGACTCTCACCCTGAACCAGACTTTTATCTTGCACCTGATTCTGACCCTCACCCTGAACCTGGCTTGTACCCAACACTCACCCTATCCTGCCCTGATTTGTTCTACATACTACCTTTACACTGATCTGAATTATGAAGCTGAACTGACCTTCAAGTGACCCTGACTCTCACCTTGATATTTAACCTGACACTAACCTGGACCATCAACCTGACCCTTTATCTGAAATGTACACTCACCCTTACCTTGACACTGGCCATCATTTCTCTCTGACTCTGACCCTATTCATGGCCATCACCTATCTTGACCCTCATTTGAACTTCACCCTCATTCTACCCTCACCATGTCTACAACCTTGATCTTTACCCACACATTTACATTAACCCTGAACCACCTCTATCTCAAAATGCATCTGGCACTTGCTCCTCACCTACAACATCATACCAGTCTTATCTATCATCATGAACCTGATGTTAGCCTTCACTTATTCTCTGATTCTCATCCTTACCCTCACTGAGACCATTTCCTTCACCCTGCACTTGACTCTCTGACCCTCACCATAGTTTAAATTTCATCCTCATGTGCACCTGACACTGACCCTAATATTCATCTTGACACTGCTTCCAACCCTCACCTTTATCCTTAAGCTGATGCTGACCCTGAAGTCTGCCTGACATTGTCACATTCACCTGACACTCACCCTGATCCTGACTCTGACCATGGCTCCAACCCAGATCCTTCCTGACTCTGACTTGAAGTTTGCTCTGATCCTGATCTTGATGCTGGCCTGATACTGACATTCACATAGATCCTGACCCTTACTTTGACCCTCTACTTAATTTTTACCTTCACATTGAAGTGGATCCTGACTCTAAATTTAAACCTAACTTAAACTTCACCATGACCAAACCCTGACACTCATTCTCATGGACATCCAGATCTACCCTATTCCTCATTATGTCCCTGTCATCCACTCTCACACTGACCCTAACACTGAACTTCACCCTGAATCTGACTCTGACCTTGAGGTATACCTGACTTTCACAGGGATCCTCATTATCATGACCTTGACTCTGACCTAGAACTTTGCCCTCCCACTCATCCTGACTCTGCACTTGACACCAAAACTCACCTGACACTAACGCTAACTTTCATTCTGGCTCTATTCTTCACCATGATTCTGATCCTGACCCTCATACCATCAAACTCAATCTGACCCAGACCCTCACCTTCACTGTGTCCCTGATATTTCACTTGATCCTCCTCAACATCCTAATGCTGAGTGATGCTCACCTGGATTCTTAATCTGTCCTAACCTTCATGCTTACTATTAACCTGACCTTGATATTGAATATGATGTAAACACTTATCCTTACTTTCACAATAGCATGCTTTGACATTGATCCTTACTTTGATTCTTCCCTCACTCTGACCCTTAAACTCATTTTGATCCTGACCCCCTCCCTGACCATGAGTTTACCTTGACCCTCACCTGAACCTTATCATCATCTGATCTTGAACTGATCCTGGAGCCGACTTGAAACTGACCTTTAAACGTGACCCTTACCCTTACCATGACTCTGACTTTCCCCTTGATCATGGGCCTTAATCATACCCCTCACCTGATCTTTATATTCATCTTCACTCTTTTCATGATCCTTACCCTCAAATCTGACTTTGACCCTCATGCCTAACTCTCTCTGACTCCTACCTCTCCCACCCTTACAATGATCTGTACTTGACACTGGACTTGACCCTGCCCCTGACCATCACCCCAAACCTGAACAATGTCCTGACTTTAGCCCTGATGCTCACTCTAACCCTGATACTGCCCTCATTATAAACCTGAATCTTACCCTAACTTTACCTTGATCCTTATAGTGACCCTGAGTGTGAACTAAATCATACGTTAACTCTTACTTTACACTGACACTGAACTTGACCTTGACCCTCACCCTGACCCTCACCCTTGCTCCTACCTGCCCTGAATAATGATTCTTATACTAAATCTGGCCCTCACTATCACTTTGAGTTTGATCCTCACCCTCATCCTGACTCTGAAAATGATCTTGAATATCATCCACACTTTACTGGACTTTCATTCTGACCTTGACACTCACCATGACCCTGACAGTGACCTTGATCCACAGCCTGACTCTGTCCCTGTCACTGACATAGACCCAGAAATGTACACTCACTCTCACCTTGACTCTGACCTTCATCCTCATAGTGTTGCTGACCCTGAATCTGTACCTGACCCTTCTTCATCTTTTTTTCTGACACTAAACCCTTTACTGACCCAGATCTTAAACCTGATACTGATCTCAACCCTTATCCTCATTCTTACCCAACCTCGAATCTGACCCCTAGCATTACATTGACTCTGACCCCCATCTTCACCCTGTCATGACCCTGACCTGAAACTTATCCTTACCCTAATCTGGACTTTCATTATCATCCTGAAGTTGATTCTAACCATTATTGGATCCACACAGTTACCCTAATCCTGTCCTTCCTCTCAATCACACCTGGAACCTGACATGAACCATCATCACCAAATTGAGTTTGAGCACGATATCTTCTTTTTAAAAAATTTTTATTGTGTTTTTTTGCTACCATTTAACCACTTTATATCCCCTTCCCCTGATATAATTATCTTCTTGCCTGAACACATACTCCAGATTCATCTGGGCTGCTTATAACTTGCAATAAGGACATACTTTTGAGAACTACATATATTTGCCAACTTGCATATACTTAGGCTGCTTATTTTCAAATATACTGCTTTTGTTCATGTTCATATGGTCCAATACAATAAGGTTTAAAAAAAAAACAAATATATAGTGGCAAATATATTCTCATTTGCTACTATGGTAAATTATTCCAGTGGTAGCTTAAGGGTTGGAGGGCTGAAAATGGTTCTAAACTTTTGCAGGGTTCCAAACTAATTCAAACTCTCTAAGAAGGTCACCTGGATGGCTAGGGAGATCACTGTCTTTCTTGGCCCCACCTACTGTCTATGGTCTTCAATACCTTTCCCCTGGCAGGTGCTGGTGGACCAAATTGCTGGCACAGTCCAGGCATCAAGGGAGGGTGGAACAGGACACCGGACCCAGTTTCTGGACTGGCTGGTGGCTTGCGGCTGCAGGCCTAAGTGTTATGGACATTGAAATGGATTCATTAGCATCCTTTTATTAAATAAAACATATTACCAAGGTTATAAGCAGCGGATACTCTATAAATGCACTTCAGCATGCCTAACCAGAGCAAAGGAGACCTATGGTTAGTGCACTTTCCAGATCTCCACAGAAGAAAAAAACAAACAACCTGTGCTTATGTTTTCAGAAGCTATTTTTATAAAAGCTATTTTAAAAAATTGAAAAAAATGACTTGACAGGCACAAACCTATGCATGTTATAAAATCAAAATCAGAAATTACTCTTAGATGTAGCATAAACTTTGGAGAGTTCATCCTGGAGATGGTTTCCTTTGAGAACTTTCTTATTTAAACAATGCCACTGAAGTAGTTTAGAGCAATTGACAAAGTGGGGAAGATATCTTAAGACTACAGAATGCTTTCTACATGCCAGACACAGCCCCAGATTTTCATAAATGAGAAAAGATAGTAAAAAGACAGTACCCTCCTTCACAGACAGTAACCCAGCAGATCCCTAGAGCAGCCCATGGTCATGGTGGAAGGAAGCCAGCTGATTGTTCATGGTTTTAATCCTATTTTTTAACTGTATTCCCTTTTTCTCCTTACCAGAGGAAAAAATATCAGTAAGAAAAGCTAAAGTCCTGACATGAGGAAAAGAGGAAGAAATGAGCACAACATTTACAAAATGGAAGCTTTTCTTGATCAAATAGAATCTGTTTTCAATGTGCCAAGTGAGTGTGAATGGTCTTTAATCCTTCAGTATAAATACTGTTCCTTCACATTGCATATCAGGAACTGATCTTGTCATGTCATTTCTGACTTGGTTGTAAGCCCAATCAACATGACTAATGAGTATTTCTTATGTAGACCCAAGCCCCGTAGCCTTGAACAACATGGCAGACAGCAGCAGTATGAAACCACCAAAACCTAAGGAACATGGGTCCAGTGCAGAGTATGTTATATTACATAGGACAGGAGATTAAAACAGAAGCAAATGATAACTGCTGTAAAGCTCTGAAAGCAGGGGAGCTTCCTATAAAAGCTCACTTAAGAAAGAAAAAAAACTTATTGCCAAGTTTACTTCAATACGGGTGTTTAGATGTCTCAAAATTGTGGCATCATTGGAATCACCTGAGAAACTTGCTAACCATCAGGACTCTCCACCTTTTGTATAGCTCTAATTTCACCCCCATGTGGTCCTACACATCGGTAGCCTTCTTTTTTTAAATTTTTAAATTTTTAAATTTTATTTTAATTGTTGTTCTTGTACAGTTTTCTGTCTTCTGCTCCCATTCCAGCCCACCGCCCCAGCCCTCCCCAACCCCTCCCATTTCCACCCCCCTAGTTTTTGTCCATGTGTCTTTTATACTTGTTGCTCCAAACCCTTCCCCTTTCCCCCTGAAATTCGCTCCCCTCTCCCCTCTGGTGACTATCAACCCCTTCTCAATTTCAGTAGCCTTTTGAAAAGCCATTAAGAAACCCCATTTCAAAAAGAAAGAAGATACAAAAAGAGGGAGGAATTCTCTTTTTTTCCCCAGAAGTTACGTGGATCACCGTTTAAATAACTCTAATGGTACATGTTTGACTGGCAATCCTAACGCTTCAGACATCATTCAGTCTCTAACAAGTACTTTACCATGAAAAATTTAGCACAAAGTTTCACTTTGTTGGAGACCAAGGGTAAATTTACAATTGAAAATGATGTATGTCAAGTTGTATTTAACTAAATAATGTAATAGTGGATATCTTCTTAAATGGCTTATTTTAGAAAATTCTTACAATAATACAATTCATAAAAATTGAATATGTGGACTAAATTGTAATTTTTAGATTTTTAACTAACTTTAAAAACTTAGGCCAAGTTTAATTAATAAGTTATCTTTAAATGCCTATTATTTCTTTAAGAAATTACAAAAACTATTGACTAAATATAATTTTTAATTTTAATTTACCTTTTTTAAAATCAAGCTCTGGCCAGTTTTATTGAAGAAAAATTTTGCAAGATTTCCTTTTCACCAGTGTGTTCTGGCATGCTTCTAATGATACCAGAATCACTTGGATTACATGGTAGCCAATGTGCACACTCTAGTATTTTCCACATACTGTGCCCTATTCAATATCCTTGCCACTGTAGTGCCAGACACCAGTGTCAGCCAACATGGCATAGTGCTCTATTTGAGATCTCCTCAGGGCAGGACAGTTGTTGGTGAGGATGACCCATTTCACTTTGCTTTATTTGATCATTTTGAGTCTGTTCATACCCAGCATGTACTTTCCACCTTTCAAAACAAGTAGAAGCCTAGAGTTGATTGACACCAGTGACTTTTTCATCTTCTTTACAGCCATTGTCCTCCTGCCTTAGGTGTGGGACCACCCCCAACCCAGAGCAGCTGCCAAGATGGCCAAGAAACAAGAAAGCTAATTTATCCATATCTCTTAATTTTTTTTATTTTTTACAGAGAGAGAAAGAGAGATTTGTTGTTTCATTTATTTATGCATTCATTGGTTGATTCTTTTGTGTGGACTGACCTGGGATCAAACCCACAACCTTGGTGTGTCTGACATACCAGGTTGATGCTCTAACCAACTGAGCTACATGGCCAGGGCCTTACTTCTTAAAATGTCAGTAGAGTAATAAAGTATAAAAATACCTTTAGATGATGATATATATCTTTGGTTTTCCTTTTAAATATATAAATGATAAGAGATCAATGCTCCTAAAAAATTACCAATTTCCAGGATGGGTTTTTACTTTCTGGCCTCTGGACATCTAGAGAAAGAAAAGATGGATTATTTTAAATATGGTAATTATCTGTGGTGTAGTTCATAAAAATAGTAAATTACTTCTAGGACATTTACAGCAGAATGATGTCTTCAGTGGAATGATCACATTCAAGGATCAACTTGTTCAGCTGGCACAGTGAGCCCAGCCCTGAGTACTCCATAGCACTACTCTGAGTTCACCTAATTTAGCACCTGACACACAGTAGGCAGGCAGCAAGTTGGAAAGAAGGTGGGGAAAGAAATACACTATCAGTTTATTTACTTTCTTCTCTATAACTAAATTTTTATCAGTATTGAGTTAATTGACCTAATGATGCCATGGTAGAATTGCTGGCCTTAGAGATGGAAGCTTGCATAAAAATATGAATAATAGTTATTAGATGAAGTGTGTAGCCAAAAATACCTACACCATTTACTTCTGGAGGGATTTTCAGTTTTCTGTTTTCAAAAGCACTTATTAAAATGCCAAGATCCCAAGAAAAGCAAAGATATGGTCTGTTTTGTTTACCACTATATCATGCATTCAAGAACATTATTTTTTTCATCACCATATTCCTAGTCAGAACAGTGACTAGAACAGTAAATGTTAGTTGAAAGAATGACTTTCTTGTACCAACTCTGCAGTTTGCTGACCGCACTTTGCTGGAGAAATGTGATGTTGTTTTAGGAATTGATTAGTGATGTCTGCCACATGCACAATAATGCAAAGTGAGGATGTTTGGAACATGGTTGCCATGAATGTGTCAAACCACTCCTCTCACTACACACTTTAGACAGGTAGTTGACAGCAAAGAGGAAGATGACAGTGCTGGGGGGTGGGGGAAGGGTATTGAGCAGGATGACTAAAGTGGCTCTGAGATGAAAATGAGAATTCCAGAAAGCAGATTCTTGCTACTTCCATGTGTAGCCAAGTGCTTTAATGAAAAAGGAAAAATTTCAAGCTTTACTATTATTTATTAATGCTAGTTTTTTGTTTGTTTAATTTTTCTACAAATTAAAAGGTTATATTGTGCAATGCAACAGTGTTTTAACTTTTCACTAATTGAAGGAAGATACTGATGTACAATGAAAGGTTTTCATATTTATTTATTGAGATTGTACATGCACTGTGTTAATCTCACACTCTTTGCACATGTATTCCTCTTCAAATTAGAGAAAGAGCATTGTTGAGGCTCAGAGATGAAGGAATGATTTTAAAAAACAAAGAAATGGATTTATAATTCCCTGTCCCAGAGTCTTACATCTTTTTCTGGTTAGGAAGCAGATCATGATCATTCCAAAAGCTAGGTTACTTCAAGGCTTTGAAGGGAACTTGAGGGGTGGAGGAAAACATTTTATAGCATAAATACAAAGGGTCTTATACTTCCCCCCAAAATCACAATATGAGGCAGTGGTATATAAAGCAGCATTCATTTGCATCTGGAACTGAGCATGTTTTATTGTACACATAAGTGACAGTTGAGTTTTCTGTCACATTGTCACATACGCAGTTTGAGGTATGAAACTTAATAATTAACTCTTTCTTCTCGCTTCCTACCTTCCTGATCAGTGGAAGCAGCCCGTTGTCCCATTGAAGAATTATTTGTCTGTTCATTTAATAAATACTTAGACCTGGCCAGCACTTAGTTACAGAATCAACTAGGGTCATTTGTTTTTCATGGCATCTGTTTTAATTTGCGTTTCTTCTAAAATAGACCCTGAGACAAAGACTTGGGTGCAGGTAGTTTTTTGTGGGGAGAGAGATGACAATACCTAGAAGTGCAAATAAGAAAGTACAAAAACTAAGACAGGAAAGGGGGAAAAGGTGATAAATTATGCATAAAATAGCAGATTAGTGCTGCAGGCAAGCAGGGCTCAATTCTCCTGGGGAACCTGTGAGAAATTATGTGGAATCTCTGTACCAGAGCAAAGGTTGGGACATTTATTTACCCTTGTATCTATTGATGGACTGTGCCTGCAAAGCCCACGGTGCAGGAGAGAGCACCCAACTAGAGGAGCAGAGACACTCCTGACTTGGGGTGTTGTCAGCGTGTCAGGGCCTGTTTACCAAGAGATACAGGTAAACTCAGGGAAGCCAGGGAGGAATGGGGCAGTGTATCAATAGCATTTTGAAAGCAAAATTCTTGTTTTCTCTACTCAAGGTAGGATTCATGTTGGAGCTAGTAAAGCTCAGACTGAAATAGATCCAGGGCTGCCATATATGGCTGAGTAGGCTGTGCACTGTACAATTCTAGGGATTGCTACTTGTACAGACCACAAAGTAATTATTGTCCCCGAATGCTGTGCAGTGAACAATCTGCAAAACATTCACACGGACTACACTGCATTCCTTGGAGTCATGCAATGCACAATCTGCAAAGCTGTACAAGCACTTTCTCTTTATAAGAAAATCCTCCCATGAAGAGTAGATATTATTTTTGGAAGAGTGAACAAATTATGATAAAGCATGAGGGGACCGTTTAAAACAAAAGAGACTTCAGTATATATATCTGCATCAGCCCTACTATCAGTGTTGGTTCTTTCTAAATGGCAATCAGACTCAGGAGATCCAGTAGACGTTAACTTAACAGCACACTTTCTTACCTTTTTAGAGAGATACAGGACTACGTGCACAGCACCCGTGCCTCATTGGGAGGCCAAACTGCTACCTGAATTCCCAGCCTTTTGGCTTTCTTCAGCCATATAGGACACGAATAGCTGCCACATATATACAGTATAAGTGTGTCATCTTAGCACAGAGGCTGCAGTCTCAGTTTCCCACCAATGCTTTACACCATCCTAGTGCAATCCAAGGCTGTTCCATTCTCATTGTGGTACCAACAATTAGAGGTTTTACAGCAAACAAGGCAGATACTGCCTTCCATATATATCTTAATTTGTGATTTCCAATGAGACAGTATTATAAGAGACAGACTCTGAATTTGTTTCAAAGGTAGGTCTTGATTTCAGCCCAGGGCTTGATGTTAACATTTTACTTGCAGCCCTGACTAGTGTGGCTCAGTAGGTTGAGCATTATCCTGCAAACTGAGGGGCCGCTGGTTTGATTCCCAGTCAGGTCACATGCCTGGGTTGCAGGCCTGGTCCCTGGTTGGGGTCTCATAGGAGGCAACCAATCGATGTTTCCCTCATACATTGATGTTTCTCTCACTCCCTTTCTTCCTCCCTTCCCTCTAAGAATAAATAAAATATTTTTTAAAAAACCATTTTACTCAAAGTAGTCTGCATAATTCTTTGATGAATAAGAACACAATGCATATAAAACAATGGCCCCATCTGACCTGTGTGGCTCAGTTGTAGAATATTTGGAACAGGATATATAGGCATACAACATGTATTTTAGAATGATATATATCAACTTCCTTTAAAAATTTTTTCCTGTCCCGATTTTGTCGTCTAAACTTTCTTTTAGAGCAGCAAGAATTTTTAAAACATAGAGTACCTCAAAATTTAGTCAGGGGCACTGACCTCTTTTCCATTAGATTGTCAAATAAAAAAAATGACAACGGCCAACACAACAATAGCCATCTAGTGTGATTGAATCAAAATTATACCTACTTTTTGTCAAATTGGCAGAAAATATAGTAAATTGTTGTGTGCCACAGAGTTTCAGTAATTATTAGTTTATGTGTGCCATGAGATGAAAACAATTGGTATAAGTGGAATCACAAAGTATGCAGTTTTTTATCTGGCTTTTTAAATTTAGCATTAGGCTATGAGATTATTCCATGTTATTGCATGTTCCAGTAATTCATTTGTTTTTATTACTGTCATATTCCATTGAATAGATATTCCATAAAATGTTTATCTGTTTACTAATGGCTGGACATTTGGGTTGTTTCCAGTTTTTGCTATTATAGATAAATCTGTCTGAGCAATAACATAAAAGTCTTTGTATGAATACATTTTCACTTCTTGGGTAAATATCTAAGAGGTTCATTGGCAATCTGGGAGGGGGAAGGAAGCATTTGGAGGAGGATATA